>OX457025.1:64702767-65005267 GCA_949752745.1 Protula sp. h YS-2021
AGTACGCATCTTTGCTTAATAAAACTACAGCCGGGGAAAGACACGACAACCCCCCCCCCCCCCCCTACGCCCGTGTAGCGCAGGTGACTCATGAACTTGGTTCACAAGCTTTTTTATTCGTGTATGAAATTTAATTTTAAAAAAATCCGATAAATGGTTTTAGAGACACAGGCTCGACGACACATTCCATTACGCGACCAAAATTAGACGAAAACGACAAGTTTGAACAAATTTCAAAATATTGTCATTTTGACATTGTTTATGAATATGAACAAACGCACAACGTTGCACACCTGAAATAAGTACTCTCTCCATGTGTGAGATTTCAACACAATCCGATAAATAGTTTTGGAGATCTAGTCTGAATACGGCATATTTAGTCTGAATTTGCCATATTCCAATAACTGAAAAAAAAAAACAAACAATCTGGCATTTCGTGACTCAGAATAAACATAGGCATCACAGGTGCAAAGCTCTCAGCCATGGGGAACATACTCGAAAAAGAAACAGAAAAACTGGAGCGACCAATCAGTGCATGAAACCTATGATAAAAACGCATCAAGTACTCTTAGCACCTGAAATAGGATGACAGCGCTTTAAGATGAAAAAAAAAGCCAAAAACATTTACCATGAGACACTGCCATTTTCAAAGTCCAACTGAGTCACTGTTCATGGGCGGATATGGCTAATGCACTATTTGTGCTATTAACCAAAGCAGATATATATAAAGTCCAGCTGAGCCACTGTCCTTGGGCGAATACGCCTCATATACAATACCGATTTATATCAGTCCATATACTAGCTATATCTGAAATATCTTAACAATTGCAAAAGAACTGTAGGCTAGAGAGTGTTCACAAGCCATATCTTAACGACACTTGATACTGGCACAAATAAAAAAAACACTGTATTTCAGACAATAACGCATGGATGAGCGCAAATTTTCTCCAGTTGAATGCTGACAAAACTGAAGTGATATTAATCGACACTCCACACCAGCTAAAAGTAACCTCATCTGTTCAGATCCAGGTTAATAGTGAAACTGTGCAATCATCCAATTTCGTGAGAAACCTATACGAAAAAGTTCATTGATTTCAAATGTCAAAATATTATGTACTATCTCAGAGCGACCAGCCAAATAACGGCATTTTTTATCACATCAGGCTACAGTTTCACTTGTCAACGCGTACGTCACTTCAAGATTAGACTACTGCAATTCACTTTTACACGGACTGCCCAAATCTCAGCTATATATATATATATATATATATATATATATATATATATACTTTTACACGGACTGCCCAAATCTCAGCTATATATATATATATATATATATATATATATATATATATATATATATATATATATAAATCGCCTTCAAAAAATCCAACACATGTCAGCTACACTAATCTACCAAAAAAAAAAAAAAAAAAAAACGAAATTCGAACATATAACGCCTGTCCCGGTGGAATTACAATGGCTACCTGTTGACGAAAGGATATTTTTTAAAAATTTTAGTCAATGTTTATAACGGTTTAAATGGTAATTCTACCGGTTATATTCAGAAATGCTAGTCAGCACGTTTTGAGATCATCTCGGTTGTTGCTTAAAGAAAACAGTATTAAAACAAAATATGGTATTTTAATGTTTCAGTATCTATTGTTTCAACTTTTGAGGTATTATATTTGTCTATTTCTGTTTGTGTTACCTATTGATTTTAATGTAGCTAATTATTGCTAGTCTGTCGGTGTAGTTATATATGAATATGTGTTGTAAAGCCCTTTGAGCTTTTGTAAGATTGAGGGCTCTATAAGCTGTGTAATAATAATAATAATAAAAAATTCAAAGTCGAGCTGAGCCACTGTCCTTAGGGAAATATGGCTCATACACAATAACGATCTAGCTATATAGTCCATATACTAGCTATATCTACAATATCTTAGCAATTACAAAAGAACTGTAGGCTACAGAGTGTTCACAAGCCAAATGTTAACGGACGGACGGACAGACAGATGGACGAGGCCATAGCCATAGTACTTAGCCATTTTATGGCTGAGGGCTACAAACGCGACGCTGCACACCGTCCACATGCGTTGTATCCGTGTGTAATATTTCAAAGCAATCTGTCGTCTACTTTCGGAGATACAACCCGAACACGACATTCCATTATGCTAACAAATGTCAAAATACTGTCTTTTTGATCACTTTTTACGAATCCAAATAAAAATACGAGTTTACACACATTACATGGGCTTTATCCATACATAAATTTCAAAACAACCCGATTAATAGTTTTGGAGATCCAGCCCGGACTACATGCGGACAGCGGACAAACTCATAACTATATCCGTCAGTTACACGGAGGATAATAACAGTACAGAATCCTATGGAAGTCCACATCAGTGTTACAGTATATTATACTTTGCAAGATGATCAAATAAATCGCATTTTTTCATAATTAACATGCATCCAAAATACCTTGTGATCATAAAATTAAACAGAAGCCGACCTTATATATATAAACAGACGTCTCAAGGAAAGTCAAACATACGAACAGACAGAAGATGTTGATCCTAATTATATCCCTGGTTATCAGAGACGTCTAAACATAATACCTGTTTTACAATGTTCTCAAGAACTGACAACTGACACAGTGAAGTCAAACCGGGTCAAAACTTCAACCCGGCGCAATAAAAAGGAAAACCGAGCGGCAGATACCTGAGCACATACGCATTCATGTCATCCCCTTTTGTCTCGCTGATGATTTCACAGTTTACAAGCTTCAACAGTTCTTCCCAATTCTGTCTGCAAAGCGAAAAAAATAATACCGGGGGTTTCCGAAAAAAGCCCAGGGCTTCTATTTAGAAACTGGCCAATTTCACGCGCCCATTTAGAAACCAAATAGAAGCCCCGGGGCTTCTATCAGGAAACAGTAAAAAAAAAAGATAATGAGACCGTCAAGGGACGGTTCCAAGGTGCCGCCAGGGTAACAAGACACGAACTGGTACTGCCATTCTATCAAAATAGGGCAGACAGTTCGTGAAAATTTTAATTTTATTATTTAACGTTTCATACATCCTCAACATAAATTTCGTTCTAGGTTGTAAATTCTAGCTTGTGTTCATTCCACTAAACAACACCATAGCTGAATAAGATGCAAAGATGCTTCAGTCACTTTCAATTTGTTCATGCTGCCGTGAAGGCGCACTATGTGGAAACGCAAAATAAAAAAAAAGCATAGACGAATTAGGTTTGATGACAACGCGCCTTAGTCAGCCTACCACACTGAAATTTTCAGTAACTTTATACAGTCGCTGCTTTAAGCCAATGCTATGCCTTGTTACATTTGTCCCCCAAATGGGCCATATTTCAACAAAAATTTACTGCGATCCGATGAAAACTGCAAGAGCAGTAGCAAAAAAAAAAACAAAACTTTACAGGCGGATGGACAGACGCATGGTATAACCCATGTGGCCAAAGGTCACCTGGACTTCAGGTGCAGCTCCTTTGCCAATCCTTGTTACAGCTGTATGAGACCAAAAGAGTCAAAAGAATCCACTTCTAACAAGCCATCGTCGAAGGCGCAGACCCCAACCGGACACAACAAGTCGCAATTTCGGCAATTTTTGACCAATTTGAAAAATAATACGACGTTGCACAACTTCAATATATATTTTCAGTGTGCAAGGTTGCATATGCCTACGGTAAATAGTTTCAGAGAACTTGCGTGGAAACAAAACAGCATCCAAAGTGCGACACACGGACGGACGGACAGAGGGAAATCCTTTAGACCCCATCCTCCCCGGCTCACCCGCCTGTGGTCTAATAGCATCAGTTTCAGTGCTGAGCTGTATCACTGATAAACCACTGCGTTCGCGCACCATTTCACCATTGTCATAGTTGCCACGTAATTTTCAAAACGAATATTTCCTCACTTTCTATCGAATTAATGTGGGTGTCCAGAATGTGAGAAAACACACTCGAAACTCAAAATTTTGACACAGTCATCATAGGGATTTGCAAATCTAGTGAAATAAACCAAATTACAAGACAGAAAACACAGTGACAGAAATATTTAAAACTGGAAAACTTGAGAAATTCGGACTTCCTGACTCACATTTTTTTCCTGACTCAAATTTTTTTTTGGACTTTTTCCCGACCGTGGCAACCCTGCTTTATGGATCTCTGATTAAAAGGCCTTTGATTAAATATGCCAGTCATTTAGTAATACCTTTCTAGTTTTCTTAAATCGCCGGTGCCATCAGATGAATCAAACCACATTTCAAATAGCTTCTCAGCCCCTTCAAAGAAATGTTCATCCGATTTTGGGCCGTTTGCACTTGCCGAGGCCATCTTACACAGTCTAAAAAATTGAATTTTAATATAGAAAATGTTAAAAATATAGGCACAGAGACAAATGGATTCCATTTTGTCTTTGCTTATTTTAGTAATTCTGCTTGTGTAGTTAATAAAAATAAACCTAAAATACATGAAATTCAATGGAGTTCGAAACTGCCCTCACGAAGATAGCCGTTGTTTCCATGTGCGAAATACAGCGACTTACGGAACAGTGCTTTAACAAATAAATAAGAAATACTGTCATTAAAAAGAAATGCTGTCATAAAAATGGCTCCTGTTTCGAAAAAGCGCAAATTACACAGGTCTACGCGTGTCTATGGAAGTTTGAAAAATGCCCCCTTTTTACCAAACCAGGCACCCTTGCAAATTTCACCTCTAAACAAGAAGTGTCAAATTTAATTAACAAGAATGCCATTGTGCCCAGCCATAAAAGCGAAGGCATTTCAAAAGTGAAAGCAACCAATCTTTTTTGACAAAATTTAAATTTGAATAAGGACCTCTTGTTGGAACACTGCTCTCAGATTTCAAACTTCTTTTAGGAAAGGTCCATGAGTTAGAGCACTCTATTATAAATCACGGTCCACAATTTTTGAAGTTGAGAAAATTTTTTGTGTCTTCGCGTTAGGATGCCGCCAGCATTACAGCCAACAAAAATGACAACACAGTTGCAAAAGTACTGTTTGTTCAAGTTTGGACGTTTCGTCGAAGTCGGAAATAATGCATCACGATTCTTCTCACCGTGCTTTTTGAGAAAAAGCGTGTCAGTTTGGACATCAGTGCCTTGAATCGTGATACCAAAGAGTAATATTTTTTAAAGGCCGGCGTTTGCGTTTGCATAAATCTCCTGTATATCTCAGAAACGTAAATTTCAAAGAAGCTCTATCGTTGGATTACGCCTAAAAATGAAAGGAAACTGACTAGCCTTAATGTCAGAAGAGCTACACATGAAATCACTTAATCGCATACCGGTTAAACGCATAAATCGGTTAACTGCATATTATTGGCAAATCCCAAACCATTTCCAATGTTATCTATTAGAATTCAACCGGATAATTGCACACCGCTTAATCGCATAAACTGGATAAATGCATAGCTTTTTCACGTTAAAATGGGAAGCACACCGGTTAATTGCATAATTCTGGGTGACTACCCATACCGTGCAACACTTTAAGCAAACTAAGGGAGTGAGCTGTTCCCCGTTTATTTATCTACTGCACTGTCTTCTGTTTGCTTGACCCATTGTGTACATGTGCCAACCCCACTCGCGGTTGTTAACCGTGAGTTCAAAACTTATTCATATTTTACGTGATGACGTCATACTCCGCATTCGTTCATTCTACTTGCGCAAAATTTTTAAAGACTCTTTCGCACCGACCAAGTAACAATCCCACCAAGTTTCAACTTTCTCCGATCTTCAGCGGCTGAGAAATTCGCACACAAAATTTTATGTAATGACGTCATACACCTGCCCTAATCACGTGGCATGCGCCAAAAGTTGTCAGAACCGTCCGTCCTAACCAAGGAATAAATCTATCAAGTTTGAAGTCGATCTGACGTTTCGTTCTCGAGATATCTTGCACACATTTTGTTCACAACAGACTGACACACACATACATAAACGGGTGTAGGACATTTGACCAACCGAAATTTGACCAACCGAAATTTGACCAACTGAAATTTGACCAACCGCAATTTGACCAACCTCTTAATGAAAAAAACGGACATTTGACCAACTTCATAATTTATTGTTTTTCGTACCACTTATCAGTAAAACATTAGCAATCACAAATGTTCCGACAAAAGCAACATTTAAACAGTTATAACACTACAAGTAAAAGTACTGTCCAAATGTACCGGGATGGTAGTAATCTCATATCCTCGCAAAACTTCACATAAAACACGTACCTGAGATGACACTAAAGCTTACACCAGGTCTGGGTTTGTTTGTATAACGCCTTGTATAACGCCGGATTACGGAGATTAACGGGGCACGCGGAACTCAGCCTTATGACACTCAATGACAGAGAGGGGATTAGCACAACATCTCTTTGATGCGAATGAGCACTTCTTTAAAATAACTTTTTCTTAGAAACCTCGAACTTCTAGATTTACAAGGTTATGTATATCTACAACTGAAAGTTGGTCAAATGTCAGTTTTTCCATTAGGCGGTTGGTCAAATTGCAGTTGGTCAAATTTCTGTTGGTCAAATTGTGGTTGGTCAAATTGCGGTTGGTCAAATTGTATGTACCCCACATAAACACACACACACGCGTACACACACGCGGAACATACAAACACTGTATGTCCCCTCTTGGTCGCGGAGACATAATAACGAAGAGCTAACTTGGTATCAAGTATAAATAATGAACAGCTGACGTGGAACTATTTGGTGCCAGAGAAATTTGATACGTAAGGGAAATCTCTCTATCAGTTCTTTAATTTTTTACCCGGTTAGTCAGTGTAAATGTAATTGCAAAATTTTTTGCGCATTTTATTTGGAACACCCACTCTGAATTGACTCAACCGACTTGGAGCCACACGTAGTTTCAGATGTTTAAAATATATCTTATAAAACAGGTATTTACAATAACATGGACAGTAAGAAAAAAGTTATTTCGATGTCAGTGTGCTCTGTTTGACAACAGCAAATGTCTTTTCGTTCTAGCTGAACAGGACTTAACTGTCTTCAGCTTAACAGGACTTCAGCTGTCCAAACAGTTCCTTGTTTATATCAAATGCGCATGCGCGTTTGTGCAGTGAACTGGCGTTGTTGTCCAACAGCTAACCTCTACGGCAGTTCTTATTAGAGGTCAGGTGTTTTATAACAACGACTGAATTGGATTTACCGAGTCTATGTTTTATGAAACAACTGACCTCTGAGAAGAACCATCGGTTCTATAAACACAAAGCGAAAGAATATATTAAAAAGTAGTTCCTATCCTTTATGCACATTATGTCGACTGAATTCCCAGGGGACGACTGCCCCGTAGAATTCACCCCTGAAAAAATTGCGGCAGTATGACTACCAAACCCGTTCCGCGCACCATGGCCCCCCATATTCTAGAGAATAAGTTCATTTTTGCAGAATATATACACTGTTTAAAAAAAGAATATTGTGAGCAATCACACGCAAAAAGCCCAATATGTTTCTGTCAGCGGCGCCACGCACAATTGCATTTCTCATGTTTTATTGGTTTCCCGGTTTAGATCCCGGGGGAGACTATAAATTTGGTTCTTCTCCATCCTTTGTCCTAACTTTTTCTATTATCCGCTGCTGCACTCATCCTGATGATCCATTTTCTGCGATATTTGTAATGCCCTGAAATTTGACGATAGGAATTAGCATTGAATGTGATTGATACAAAAGCAAGATACACCAAACAGTTCTCCGTTGTAATCAATGTTATCAGCATAATTCTTGCGTTTCCGGTGTTTGATTGACATTTCTCAGCATTTATATTGCAATTTGCAATGTGGCTTTTTTACATATTATTATAAGACCCACCCTTTAACAAGATGCAACAGCAATTATAACAAAAATTCAGTAAAATTGTGGCATTTTAATTTTAGGGTAACTGTCCTCGAAGGAAATATTACCAACGGGGGCAGTTGCCTTTAGAGACATTGCTGACAGAGGGTAGAATATTCTTGGGGCAGTTGTCCCTGGGGAAATTGTCACATTCCCGAATTTTTCCCCATTTATAAATTACACCACAAGAAAATTTCTCAACTATTAGCCAAAAATATTTTCTTTGTAACTTTTCTACTTTTAAAGTTACGAAAATTATATCAGCATAATATAAAATTTCCTTGAGGAGTTTCGTAATCTTCATATTTGCTTCTTTGCTAACTAACCACTTTTATATGTTGCTAGCTGTTGCTTTGATGAAACACTTAAATTTGTTGTGTCATGCTGTAATTGATTATTTATTAGAATTTGTCATTTTCTTTCGTTAGTCTACAAATATTTTAAAACGAAACATGCCTATTTTGGGATGTATAACATTGTGTTTATACATAAGAGGTGCCTGTTTGATAAGAACTTTTCTATATTCATTTTAATGGTTATAATTTATGAACTTCATGCATGCACAGCATTGTTCAGTTAGTTTGCCGACCAGTTAGATTTTATATGAATGGAATGATCTTTTCATTAGATTAACAACTAGATTACATAACTAACTATGCTTGAGCTCTTCCTGGGTGTCTGTTACTTTTGTTAGTAAGCGCATTTTATGAAAACCCAAATTCAATTGGGGGTCTTAAGAATTACAAACTCATATTAAAATAAGAACAGCATCGTTCTAAAATTATTTAAATTTGTTGTTGTATCAGAGAAGTCTAGTAAATCTAAAGAACAGCTAGTTCATTAAGATAACAGAATAGATAATGAGAAAGATAATCCATGATCGCAACTATATAGAAATAAAAATATCTCTTCTAAAGGCTCTTAACCATTAGGAAGTAATGTTTCCATTTGGTGACTGGCAAAAAAGAACCGACTACCAAAAAAAGATACAAAGATTTGAATAGGATAGCATTGTTCTATATGCCTTTGGAAGCATATAGCATACTAAATAATTTCAGATGATTTATTAATTTTCTTATCTAATTAAAAGAAAATGTAAAGTAAGCATAATAAAATAATATGAATTCAGAGCTAAAGTTCATGGGGAAACCATCTAAACCTAACCGGAAATTGGCAGTGTTTGTTTTGGTAGTGTTTCTCGCTGGGCGTTCAGCCCTTCCATCAGATGCCATCATTAAGCTTGTTGAACCTGGATACAAAAATATTCGAAGGTGTGTAGGCAAGTCTATATGTGCATCGATTAACAAGAAAGATTAGAATCAAGCATGGTAGTGGTCAACATTAAGAACACAGGAAATGTTCCAGAGCGATCTCCCCAGCACGAGATAGATAGCAGCTCCGAGTCAGCTTTTCGTTACATATAAGCTAAATCACACTTTTGGTATTTCGAATAAGATGAGCAAGAATTTTGAATTTCGACTGCGATTGAACCGGGTAAAAAATGAAAGGAATGATGGAAAAATATTGACGAAATATCGCAAAAACAGCTGCTCGGAACATCGAAACTATCTTAAAATTTTAAATAATTTTTTTTAAAATTGCATAAGGGTTGTTAAAACCCAAATGCTGTTTGGTACAAGAGATATTTGACATTTAGGCGAACTCTATCATTTCTGCCATTTTTTACCCGGTTATTTTTTATACGAAACGCAGAATTTTTGCACATTTTTATCGGGAACACCCACAGTGTGATTTGGTACAAGTAACCTAGGTCTTTCGCCAGTGTTCCTGCAAGGTCGCCATCCCGGAAAACAAGATTTATGCCGAAAATGTCATTTTTGTTTGGTCAATTGTCACCCGAGAGGTCGGCTAAATAAAACGATACGCCTTTAAATGGTAGGACTACCTTAACCAGTTCATATTCGGCATTATTGTGTACTTTTTCTTTTAATATCAGTTCTTTATGTAGATATCCAATAAATTAATTTGCCAAATTCTTAGATTTCGGGGTGACAAAATAATATAGTGAATTAAAGTTGTCCAAAAATATTTTGCCCGGAAATATTTAATTTCCCAATAACACAAACATTACAGTTTGCTTTGTAATTCTCTGGAAACATGTCTAAAATTCTACACTTTTGACATTCCAAAGGGGAACTCCATTACAACGAAAACAAAAAAGTAACCGTTGAAAAACCACCGAAAAGTGGCGGACGGTCGTAGGTTACTGGTATATCTTTCGGGGAGAGCTACGATATGTTCATGGAGATGAACTTCATTTGATTGGAAGCAAGAACCCTGCATACCAGTCCCCATTATTCACACATTCACAGAAAGTTTATGTAGAATATACCCTTTTTGTAGAACAAGCACAATTTTAATGAGGTGCATATCTTTTATTTCTTGAAGTGCAGAAGTTAGCTTCCGCACTCACGTGTCAAAGTTATGTCTCTGTTCTGGCTTTTAAATTTCATGTGACAAATTAAGTGACCAGAAATTTAAATATTAAAGAGGTTATAGATTATCTGTAAAGTGCATGCTTATATAACTGAAAGATTGAGAATTAGGCATAAATAAATCGGATTTTAATTTTTTTATTTAAATCAAACTCGAAAAATGAAACAGAAAAAAATACCAAGCTTTTAACAATTTATTGCACACGCTTTCTATCAAGACATTTATCAATACATTCACATTTGACAATATCTCCGATAACTATACGGATATTCAAGTGTTCAGATAACTGTCCTCAAGCTCATTTGTACAGATTCCATTTGGGTTTTTGCTGGCTCGGCAGGGTTCATACATGTCAGGGAAAACCTCGGAAAGTCAGTGAAATGTCAGGGAATTTTATCTTGCTGGTAAAGTCAGGGAACTGTCAGGAAATTTTGCACAAATGTCAGGGAAAGTGGGATTATTTGGTAAGTGTTTTGTGTGGCGACGCACAATTAGATAAAATTTGTCTTAAGCGACATAAGTCCACCACAAACTATTATGTGCACAACTTACAACAAAGACTTATTAAACATTTCATCAAATTGTGCTACGGGTTCGGCTGTAGGGTGGTTCGCTGATAGATTTGGGTCACATCATACCAGTGTAACATGACTTGAAAACTTTGACTATAATTGACTGGTTTTTTTCCCAGAACTTAAGATCTCTTTTTTTCTGGATGTGTGATCACATCAAATGATAGACTGACTACATTTTGCAGAATTGAAAACTTGATATACTCAACGTCATACTTTGGAAGGCCACATTTTTTTAGGTTTTCGGACCCAACACTTGGCTTGTGCAGATGTCTTAGGTTGGTATTTATGTGACAGACAAAAGAAGCTTGCTGCTGGTATAGTCCAATCCATCTGTCAGCGTAAGGGGACCGATAAAATATACAAAAATAATGTAAGTAAATAAAGAATAGGAAAATGACGGTTGCTGGGTTTTCTCACTTAATGATCAATAGCAAATAATAGTATGTCTTAAAATGGGTTATTTTGTCGTGGAAAATGTCAGGGAAATTTGAGGGAATTTTAGCATTGCCGCAACTGAATTTGATTGATTGATTTTGCTTGAAGCGCCATGACTGGGGGGTGGTGGGCAGCCTGCAAAAAAAAAAGAAAAAGAAAAAAACAACTAAAAAAACTGAAGGAGGGGGTTTATTATGCAGTGACGTCCTTCCAATTCTGGATTAAAAAGGCGTCAAGTAAAACTTGTTTGTCGTGACCACCTTAAAGAACAGGTAATGGGACTCTTTCTGCTCCGGATAAACATGGGTACAGTAAACTTGCTTTTTTTTTTTCTTGTTACCAGGCCCAGATAAAAAGACTACATTAAAACTTTCCTTAGTGGCCATGTTCCACACATGGGTAAAAAGACGTGCAGCAAAATGTGTTTATTCTGGCCGTCTTCCCTATCCGGATGGAAAAAAGACGTTCAGTAAAACATGCAGAGCTGATAAAAAGCTAATTAAAAAATCTTGAGTTCTAATTTTAGGTCCCGACCTTACTAAGGTCAGGAGGGGCGTTATGTTTTTGGCTGGTCCGTCCATCATTCTGTACGTCACGCTATGATAGTGACGTGACATCTCAAGTTCTATCAATGGGATTTCAGTTCTACGGCTGTTTTGGGTTTTGGTAACCTTGCGTCGTTTTTCAAGGTCATTGCGCCATACCAAGTGATTTGTGAACACCATATTTCAATTTCTACCAATTGTATTTAAATCAAACCTGGTATGTAGCTTTTATTTATTCCCCAGAGGGGGGAGGGGGGAGTATATGCGATCGACCGCGTGTGTCTGTTGGTCTGTCGGTCAGCCTGTCATCAAGAGCTTGTTAACACGATAACTTAAAAACGCCTGCAAGGAATTTAATGACACTTGGTATGGAGCTTCTATGGGAACAAACACAGATCGGTATTGTAAATGGGCCAGGTTCGTCCAAGGAAAATGGACCAGCTGGAGTTGGAAAATTTCAACTATTGATTGCCGTGTTTAACTGATGGGGGGGGGGGGGGTGCTGTGGGGAATATGTGGGCTTGCACACTGCTCTAGTATATAATGTTCTAGAATTGATTAGGTTTTGGTGACCTTGCGTCGTTGTTCAAGGTCAATGTAATGAAATTTTACATGGGATTTCGTGTACCAAGTTGTTTCTGAACCCCTTATTTCAAGTTCCACTGGTTGGATTTCGATCAGATGTGGATGTAGCTTTTATATATAATGTTCTAGAACTGAGTAGTTGTGGTGGGCTTGCGCCAGTTCAACGTCACTGCAGGACTTGGAAATTTTACATGGATTTCTCATATCAAGTGGTTTGTGAACACCATATCTCAAGTTCTATCAATCGGATTTCAATTAAACCCGGTATGTAGCTTCGATAATAATGTTCTAGAGCTAATTAGGTTTTAGTGACCTTGCGTCGTTATTCAAGGTCGCTGTGGGACTTGGGATTTCCTATACCAATTGGTTCGGTAAACACTTTGTGTGAAGCACTAATAATTTGCTATTTTGGTCATAAATATTGCACATCAATATGATGAAACCCCTTAAAATGTTCAATGTGCACGAGTGTTCATTTAAAAGACCTCCACTTGACGGCAATTAACTAAGACATGGACGATGAGTTTAAATATAGCAGTACATATATAGATATAAATTTTATACTTGAAGTGGACACGTGTGACTATACAATTCCCTTTCATTTTTTATGTAGTATCATGTGGGAGTCCAAATACGTTAATTTTCCTTTTTGTAGTTGAAAAATATATCTGGCCAATTGCTCTTCTAGGAATCCCTGTTCACCAAACCATGTGGCAGTTCTGTCGGGACGTACGTGTTCCAACGGACGCATTTCTAGTTTTATTTAAATGGGTTTTATGGCATAAATTACAAAAAAAAATCAATGACGTCATTAGTTATGCGAAACACCGTTTTGATTCCTTTCCCTCGCTTCAGCTATGAATACATAAAAATGAATGACTTTGAATAAAAAACATTTGCATCTCGACGGATCAGTAAACACAAATGTCACCTGAAATAAAAAGAAAATTTGATCTAACGACGGTTGATCTGTAGAAGATTGCTCTGGCGACAAATGCTCTGGCGACACTTGATAAATAGGCGGGGCACGACAACTGATTAAATTCTCAAAAACGTATGTTTTGGTGTGAGCCAATAAGTTCAAGAAAGCCCTTGGCATTAGAAACTATGACGATTTGCTTTTGTGCAGAGCAATAAAGTCTCTTAACTTGCTCTGGTATTGGAGTATTAATTGAACATCAAAGTAGTAGCTGGGCCACGGATTACCACTGTATAATTCCGATACGCCCAGTTTTCAAACAGTTTGGTACTACTACATCGGTCCTTCGCGAAAGAGGTTTCGCAAATTTTTTAGGGACACCCTTTAAATTAATTTGCATCGTAAAAGATCATCTCTTCACATAGTGGAGAAAATGAGTTGTCTGTCATATTTTATTGTTAATTGCACTGCCCTCACTACTATCTTCAATACTAGTAATACGCCATCTGTTCTTCTCCCAGTTGCGCAAACCCGGTACACTGGTCCCTTCTTTTTTCACATACCCGGTAATCGAATCAACGGCAGTACGCTTTTCTTTATGCATCCGCCTGTGCTAAGAGGAGATCAATGCCCCTGGCACTGTAGTATTTTTACATCAAATGACAGTAATTGAATATCCTCTTGTTTACGCACTTGGTGATAAGACTCCGGTGTATTTATTCTTTTATACAGCATTGCATTGCCAGCCTTTGTGCATCGTTCAGGAGGACTTATAAACCCTGTGTGTTCATTATGGGCGAATTAGAAACAGCCTTGCACATGGTTCCTGGACGTTCCGTACCTTTTCCTTTCCGTACCCTGCCTTTCCGCACCTTTTTCTTTGGACGTTCCGCACCCCGCCAAAAGACGTTCTGCACCCTATGTGGCCGAACCACACCCTTTCTTATTTTCAGCCTTTTCTTCAAGTTGTATTTTTTTATATTTCATTTTCAACCTTGTTTCTTTGGCACAGCAGATTTGCAGCATGATCAGTTGTAAATTATCCGATATATTTTCAAATTGAGTAGTGAAGAAACCAGCAAAGCTTGCGTTTTGATGACCAATATTGAGGCGAACTTGTGATCAGCTTATTTTTCAGCAGTGATTGCAATTTTAATCTACTGATGGACTTGAGATTACGAGTTGAGTAAGTCAGGAGTAAATGCTGCCAGCAGTACAATAAACTGAATAACACTGAAGAATATGCTGTTTACTCTGATGACGGAGTCGATTAACGGAAATCATGGCAGCCATCACTCATACCATAGGCAATAACTAAACGTCTAAAGACAGGGCTTACTCCCCCAAAACGGATTTACTCGCCAGAGGCAGGCATTATATGTATTAAGACAGGCTATACGCCAGAGGTGATATGCCGCGGTGCTGTGATCTCCGTTAAGATTAGCCCGAGGGACCACAGTGATTACAGTAAATTGCAATTTTTCAAAGTTTTATTCAGTGCGATGTACTGCTGGCGGCATTAGCTGGGACCGGACTGATTTACTCAAGTCGGAATATGAAATCCTTCAGTATATTGAAATTGCATTCAATTCGGGAGAAACTGAAGTGATCACACGTTCGCCTCAATATTGTTGATTGCAGTCAGCTTGTTAAGGTGCGGAACGTCCAAAAAAAGGGTACGGAACGGTTCAAAAAGGGTGCGGAAAGGCAGGGTACGGAAAGGAAAAGGTTCGGAACGTCCAGTCCCCTTGCACATATTACAGTTAATCCTTGCGTTACTCAGGTGTCACTGAACAGTTTATAAGCAGAGGCAAATTAAGCGTTTCCATATTCCCATGGAAATAATTACAACAGCAAAGAAGGAAAAAAGCTTATATAAGCTTTTGATAGCTTTTACGTTCTAGGTGAAAAAAAAACCCACCGGTAACCCCCCCCCCCCCAATTATGCATACCCGGTATAACCCTCTCCCCCCAACAACATTCTGTGTTAAGTTTTCTTACAAGTTCCAGAGATGGTAGTGATGTGTTGGTAATTGAGTATCTGTGTTCAAAATCCACATGACCTATTCATATGGTGGCGGATTTATGCCATGTTAAATACAGGTCAAATATGTTGGTGAATTTTTCACTGTGTTAAAAATGTCGCGATTTTTTTCTGTTTTTAACACTTAACCGTTTTTTTTCTGTTAGCCATTTTCCCGTTTAGCGTTATTCCCGCTACAGTTTTTTTCCGTTACCATTTTCTCCTGCATCCCTGCCTCCTATAGAAGTAGTGGTTTGCGTTGTCGCCTGCCAAGCAAGTGGTTGTGAGTTCAATTTATAGGTTTTATTTTATTGTTCTGCCTCTCACAGAAACATGTACTACATACCACATTTACTTATTTTTTTGTTTTCTTGTTTCTTTTTTCCCTCCTTCCTTTCCCTGCTTCCAGGCGTATTTCTGTGCAGTTGTGGTATTTTTGTTATCGGTTCCGCAAAAACTGGCCAAACAAAGGGATAGCTTCAAGAGAAACACAAAAAAAGTGCTCGTCGTCCAACAGATCCCCTCCGATTACAGCAATGATGCACACGAGGCCTACCAAATATAAATTTTGTAAAAATTCGTCGGTTTCTCCTTTCACCTTTGTAAAGTCTTCGCTTGTACGACTTTGCACGGACATTCTTGTTTTACTTTGATTTAGATCATAATTTAAATCGTGATATAGATCAGTTGATTTAAATCGTATCAGCCTGAAAACATGCCTTTAGTGACCACACACAAAATTAGGTGTACAGTGAAACTTCTTTGAAGTGACCACTTTCCAGAACCGGATAAAAGGGACCTGTATTTATCAGGCCCAGATAAAGGGGACGTACAATGAAACCTGCATGTCGTGATCACCTTTCACGCTTTTTAACCAGTCTGGCCTTAACAGCAAAAGCCATTTGCTACAATCAAGCCTTTCTAAAATGTTTCTCCTTGTGCAGTTTAAATCTTTGCCTCCAACATAACCAGCTAGGTATGCTGCGCGTAGATATTTGCATGCCAGTACACCATCGTTTAGCCTTGCCCATTTCTTCCCTCTTTGTAATACCCTTCAACGCCATTTTCTAAACGAAAAGCTGTCCGCCCGGTCGGGCAGATAAGGGCACGAAGCTACCTGCCGATATTTGACCTGCCCGGCAGGCCGGGCAGTCGTTAATGTATAGGCTTGGCAAGTCATGTAGCAGTGTCCGCCACCCTCATTCGCACCCTTGCCACGGACAGAGTTAGAGAAAGGGAAAGTCTAAGGCAATTTGATCACCAGGACACGATTTTATCTAAAATACATCACGAAACTTTTACCCCCATCGTAATTCAAGGATCCTTTTCTTCTGACGGAAATCCGTCGATTTGAGGCCTAAATTTTTGGTAATCGAGAACAACCGAATTATGCAATACAATTGTTTCACTTTTTTGGAGAGGATGCTAATAGCCTTCGTGTATGACGGTTGGCTGGCGTGTGTGTTTTTGTTCCAGATTCGGTTTTGCTTCAAGTGTCTTTTGTCACGAGCTTCCAGTTGGAGAAAAAACGTTTTCCGGTCTTGTTTGGCAGCGAAGCCGAACGGAAGTCACGAAGTCTTACCCGCCCGTTTAGAGGTGTTTGGGAGAAGGTGCACGATGTTAATGTATCTGGATTATCATGATGAATGGTTTGAAAGGTTTCATAGAAAACGAGATGTTTTAGCGTTCTGAGTCTGTTCGTGTGTCTGTATGTCAGTCTTTTGTGAACAAAATATTGTGTGCAGGACTGAAAGACTCGAGAACTGAAAGTCGGATTGACGTCAAAATTTGCCCGTTTATTTCTTGCATAGGTTGAACGGTTCTTTGAAGTTTTGATGCGTGTTGTGTGATTAGGGAAGGCGCATGACGTCATTACGTCAAGTCTTGTGTGCAAAATTTCCCAGCAGTGCATTGCAGTTCAAAACAGTGCTAGCATAGGCCAAGCCGTCGGCCAATGGTGCATGACTCTTGCAGCGTCTTTGTGGCGTTTTCTGCCATTCAGTGACAGCGGCTGACCGAATGGTATTACCTGATGAATTTCTCGTTCAGCGATCCAATCCACTTGTATTGCATGGTGTACACCATAACTCGCGCTGCGACTGCTGTGTTATAAGACACGATAAACTGGTTCACCTGATTCAGGGAGGTGTGTGAGTAAACGGTAAAGAGGACAGCATGCTCGAAGTTACCTTAAAAGTACAGGGCACCCATTTCGTCACGTCAACAATTTATCAGTGGAATAGTGTAGTGTGCAGTTTTATTTAATGAGTTGTGCAGGGCTCATAAAGTAGTTAAGGTTAAATAAAGATCTGAAACTCGTGGAGAGATGCGTGTTCGGGACTTGTGTTTTTCGAGGTGGTGGTGGTGGTTGGGGTGTTATCCCATGATTGAAAAATGTTGCTAATCATTGCGTATCACAAGCTTTTTTGGAATAATTTGACGGTCATTCCTGTGAATAATAATTTTGTGTTTTCTCTCAGTTGTTTACTATAAATTTTGATTATATTTACACAAAAGGAAAAAACTTCTTTTATTCCTTTATAAGGAAACATAGGGAATGAGTATTACAGAAACGTGGATTTGGTTTACAAAATCAGGAAATTAGATAGGTTTCAACTGCAGATATGCGATATATCACTGTTCACTGATGCTTTGTGTGCACTGGCCGTTCTAATTTCATCTTCTTGTTTCAATAAATACCTTAAGCTCATTTCCCTTGCAGCTTTGATTGGCGGTATCTGTTCCGGGAGCAAGACAACTCACCCAAAAACCAACTCACCCAAAAAATCCTTGGACAACTCACCCAAAATCTTGGACGACTCACCCAAAATTTTGGACAACTCACCCAATAATTTTGGACGACTCACCCAAAATTTTGGACAACTCACCCAAAGTGTTGGACGACTCACCCAAAAAAAATATTCGGCGTTTTTCTTTCGATAATTAAACTTGCATAATTTTCGGTGAACAGATATTTAATTGCAATTTTTGCTAAATGCAAATCGTTCGGAGTCGCTCTTGTTAATCCTGATAGTGCGACACATAGAAGCTGAAAAGTAATTATAAAGTGCAATTAACTAAACAATGGCCTGTCACCATGTTCAGCTCGGAGTCGCTTAACTCAAGAGGTGAACAGCTTATTAGTGATTCCCGGGGTCGTTCAGCCACGGGGCCTCTTACTTGTTGGAACATTAATGAGATTTTTCCGGAGTCGTGCACCGAATGACATTATGACTGAATAAACTCACTTTGTTCGTATTAAATGCATTTGAGATCTGTATTGATATGTAGTTACACACTTTAATGAACGAATGTTTCACTTAAATAAAAGTTTTACTTCAATTTTAGTCATTTTGATGTTGTTACTAACTTCAAATACAAATTTAACTAGGGGAAAAGATGCAGGCTGAATTGTAAACATCAATAAAATATTTTTAAAAGCCCCTTATAAACATTTCACACCGTCTTGTAAAATTGGGTGAGTCGTCCAAGGGCTTTTGGTGAGTCGTCAGAAACTTTAGGGTGAGTCGTCCAAAGGTTTTGGGTGAGTTGGTCATGTTTTGGGTGAGTTGGTTTTTGGGTGAGTTGTCTGACATCCGCTGTTCCTTGTCGTTGCTGTAATATGAAGTGCGGTAACCAGTGTTGCTTTTGTTGGAAGTGCATTGCGTGATGGGCACACGTTATTTGTCAGACCTGCCTCACGATTCATCTCTGACTTGTTAAGGGCGAAACTGCCAGCGATGAAATTCACTGCACGTGATTAGGGGGGGGGGGGGGGGCGGTTGGGGTAGGATGGCGGTGGATGTTTACAGTATCTCGTGAAACAGTAGCCGAGACACTGTCGATAATTTTCCCAAAGCTGTCTCGATTTTTTTTTCTGAGATGGTGCAAGTCCCGTAATTTCAACATGATCCAATTACTATCCGTTAATAGATAGAAATTGTGGTATTTTATCCTGGTGACATTAAAATCAGGATCTCGAACTTGTTTTCTGAGGGATCTGGCGAATTGTCACACTTGTTTTTTGTTCTGAATTTTAAAGCTACAAATCTGTACAGCTATGTCCTTTTATGTCATCAGAAGGGGTTTCTTATTTTGACATTTTCATTATGTAATTAATAAGCATGGGCTCTTGACCTGAGCTGGTCACTGAGGTGCATCAATGCTTATTATACACACAGATTCTGCTTATTATACACACATTTAATATTTTAGTGTAACTATGGTATAAAACTGACAAACTTCTCGCACAGGCGGATTCCTGGCGAGCAACAAACACGTGACGTAGTCACTGGTGGTTTTTCAGCCAAGAAACCATCTTTGCTTGAAGTTTCTCTGTTTTGGGATTCCACCAAAGCTCGCAAACGGATTTCAGTGAAACTTTTGGCGACCTTGAGACATTGTGCAAGGACACTGATGGATTTGAATATTCCACCTTCGACACTGTTGTAAGGGTAGATCTTATGTGCACAATTTTGTTTGGACATATGAATGGATGTTAATTAAACTTATTATGACTATTCAGTGTGACTGTGTACATGGATGACCACTCGAATAGAAAAGATTTCGGTGACCCCGTGACGCCGTTCAGTGTCACGACTTGACTTTGACCTTTACCCGCTGTTGCATGTGCATATCGTATGGTTCTTTTTCCAATTTGGGTGAAGTTTGGGTTGAAACGATGGCCGCAAGAAAGATAACGGCCATTAAGTAAGAAGCACTATGATTGGCTGGAAACAGTATCGTAGCACATGGCTGCTAAACAATGGAGAATGTATAGGTTAAAGCAATCGGTAGGAAGCATTCAAGATGGCTTCGCCAATGTGGATAGAAAAGACTGTAAGGCATAGCAAAAAAGAAATATTATCATAAATTAAATGCTTGTTTTACGCATAGCCACTTGATAAGCTATCCTTTCCTTTGAGATATATAGTTGTAAAAAGACGAGAAAAAATATTATTAGCGGTATCAAAGCATCATTACATAGTCATCGCAGCTGTGATAAAATAAAGCAAAATATATAGCCCAGTATTTAAACTTGATTTTTGAATTCAGTCTAAGATTGACGCTGCAGTAGAAAATTTTAATTAATTACACCTTTTACATCGAGCTTGGAGTTATGTCCAGACAGGGTCTCAGAAACTATAAGGTCAAGGATTTTAGAACTTTTCAACTTAGAACTTATTTATTATTTTAGAAATCGTCCAGAAATTGACGGAGTGACGCTTAGTCAAATATTGTTGAAATTCATTTTGTATCGGGACTTAGGGGTTTTGGTCCAGAGAAGTTTTCAGAAGCCAGTTTTAAAAAGTATTAGGAAATATTTCAAAACATTTATACTGATTCCGCTACGTTGAAGCCATAATAAACACCAAATAAAACTAGACAGAATTCCATTAGATAGCGGAGTGACCTCTCTTGCAGAAACCATTGAAGAAAATATTTTTATTAAATTATGACAAAGAAGCTCAAAGTCACGCAGTTTTCGCCCAAAGGGTAAAAAAATGAACCCCAAACCTCTAACCGTTTTCGAGATAATAGCGATGTTTAGGCCCAGAGTGTCGAAAATGAGCTCAAAATCGCTCTATGTCTAACCGTTTTCGAGATAAGTCGGCTACTAGTGAGGTCTATTAACAAAACATGAAACTGGGATTTGAACACTTTTTATGGCCACTTTTCGTGATTAATAGGCGTTTTGAAAAATATTTTGATCTCATTTTGACCTTGACAGAAAAAAGGGCAGAAACTTCCAGAAAAACTGCAAACTTATACCCAGTTACAAAAAAAACGTTTGGAAGTGGGAATGACTAAGGCACCTTTGAATCTTATTCAGCTATGACGTCGTTGGCGAAATGAACACAAGCTAGAATTTACAGCCCAGAACGCAATTAATGTTGAGGATTTGTAAAATATTTAACAGAATTAAAATTTTCGCCTTGTTTTGATAGAATCACAGTGCCAGTACGGGTTTTGTTACTCTGGCTACCGTCACTCCACCTGACTACCGTCACGTGACGGTGTTGTTTTGTATTTTTTTGATAATTTTTGTTAGATTTTCATTTTAAAAAAAGGAAAAAAACTGACGCCACAACTTTCATTCCCATTCATACAAGTGTGTACATTTGGAATTGTGTCCCTAACTAACTTAAATCCGTCACTCACGTGCACTGCACTTACGCATAATCGAAAAACCGACACCATTTCATGTGGCACGCTTGGGCAGAGAAAAAGAAGCTTTTAACTTATAATAATAGCGTGGGTTGGTATTGACAACGGAGAGACATTATTAAAGAACAATGCTCTCTTTTGTAGCTTGCCTGTTGTCTGGTCTTCCGTGCTATATCACGGCATCCGTGTTATTGTGGATGCATATTTCATTATCGCCGTGTTTAAGCCCGTTAAGTCGTATCTGCTTTTCCCTCTCATTCTTTCATTTATTTACATGGGGAATTGAGAAATATAGAGAAAACTGAAGAAAAAGAACACGGAAACAAAGTAGACGTTTGTGCATCTCAATGCATTGTAAAGAAAGGACAAGTCACCTGATATATTTATGATGTGGAGACGAAGAAGAATGATTCTGTAACATTCATGTATCGTGTTTTCACAGGTGATTAGCAACATCAAGTACCAGCTTGAAATGGACGGACCCGAGCGTCCGGATTCCACGCGGGAGCCACGTGACAGCGACAGTAAGAGCGTGGAGTCGCCGTGCAGTGTCAAAGACACTTCTGATGACGATTCAGCGGCGGCAGTCACCAAGGCGACGGCGTCTGAGAGCCACCAGGCCGCGGGGGGCGCCACCGCCGCCGGCTCGCCCAAGGAGCCCGTGACGAGCACGCAGGCTGGCAGTAAAGTGTGTGTCGTGTGCGGCGACAAGGCTTTGTCGTGCAACTTCGGCGCTATCACGTGCGAGTCTTGCAAAGCCTTCTTCAGGAGAAACGCTTTCAAGGTAAGAACAAGTGGGCCAGGTGAGAAAATATGAAATGGTCAATGTCATTGGCAGCTATTAACAGGTCATCCAGAGAGCATGCGCGTCTGGTTGTCGAGGACAACGAAGTTATGGCTGTGACCGGTTTTTTGAAGGGGTCGTCAGTTTGCCGACCAGAACTTAAGTCCCACCTTCCTAACCTCCGCTATATCATTTTTTTGTGGACTTATCCATGAGATTGATTCATTTTAAAAAAATTTTTATTGAAAGCATGCTTGTATTTTTGCACACCTTTTTATGTAACGGATTACCTATTTTTTTACGAATCAAATGTAATTAGGAAAATTACACGTGAAAAAAAAACACGATTGTTATATATTGACCAAATCAGTTGAGAAACCCTGAGAGAAACGAGAGGGAAGCAAAGAGGAGTGTAATACAGTAAAACCTCCGTTAGTGAACACCTGTCGTTAATGAACGACTTTTTCAGTCCCAAATATCGCCATTGGGTGAACCATTTTTATTTTATTAACACTTGACAAGCCTTTGGCTTGCAAAGGTTGTATGAATTTGTGCGAGCATCCAATCGTCCTTTGTTTTCTTCTTGACCGTTTTCCGATTTTTTGTGTATTCTTCTTCTCTGACACTATTTGCCCTAGGACCATGAAACTTGGGAAGGAAGGATTGAAGGAAGTATTTTGCGGTTTAATTTTTGTGAAGTGTTTAACATTTCGCCAGCGAAATAAGTTTCTAGTTGTAATTTCTCGTTAGGGAACACCTCTGTACTCAGAACAGTGGACGCTTGCTGGGGTGCCAAATGGTCAGTGTCAGTGCAGACATCCTCTAATTAGTGAACAGAAGATATTTAACATGAAGAGTTTCCCAGTTTGTTTATACAAATTACTACCTTCTTATCTTGCCCCATGTGTAGTGTAGCCCTTTTTAGTGGGGAGATTACTCAAGGCATTTACCGCATCACACACTAATTTTTTTTTCAGTGCTGTAGTTTACCCGTATTCGCTTATCGTTGGGGACGATTCTTGATCAAGGGCGACATAAAAACAAACGTGTGCTACTTACTTTTTCTCCCCCAAAAGCGCCTCCGTGTAAATGATTCACACGCACTATGAACAATGGCGAAGAATTGTGTGGACATAATTCCAAAATTAAACGAGACTTATATTAAGTCGAAGCTTGATTGGAATTCTGCCGACCATCAGTCAGGAACGAGGAATCACCTCGATATAGTGAACATTTTGCTCGGTTCCGAGAGTGTTCATTATATAGAGGTTTTACTTTAACAATCAGTCTATTATATTATGGGATATTTTTCAATCGATTTTCACCCCCACACTCGTATTTTGTCACGGGTCGGAATATATACTTATGTTCACCCACAGAACATGCCTTTTTTGGGGTGAAAAAAACATCGATAAAGCTACATTGATTTTTTTAGTTATCGCAATATCTTAGCAGGAGCGGTCTTCCCAAATCAAGTAATTTTTTTTTTGAGAAATTCCTTCTAGCCGAAATTCTCTGTGAGCTTGAAGTCTCTCTCCTTGGGTTAGTTTATTGCACTGAAATATCAAATGCATGTACTCCTACATTAGCCCGTCGTTACAAGTTTTGTCTTATGTAAATGTTGACAATTTCGAACGGTTTATGTATTTCCAAGTATTACATTTCGTTTAGAAAAAAAGGCGAAAGACGGCTGTAATTGCAAACTGCTTTCATTTCTACCACCAAGAATCCTACATTTTCTGTTCGATGTAAGGTAACGATTCTACTTCTACTAATGGTAGAAACAGGGTCCATCTTTGTTGAAATAGATGTTTCCAACGCTCTGTGGCGGCCACATTTGGCGTGCTTGGCTTGGTTTGTGTCCGGTACATAAAGTTAAACAGCACAACATTGTTAAATGGAAATTCAAATAAAATTTAAAGGTTAAACTGAAAGGGGCCAGCGATTTTATTATTTTTAGAATGTTACGTAACTGATGATGGCATTATGTACCTTACATGTACAGCTTTTTTGGTCTTTTCTTTTTTTCTTTTTTTTTTTTTTTTTGAAACAGGGAAAATTTTAAGTGTTTAAGTGCGCAAACAGATGACTAAGTTCTTTTCTCTGAAAATCAAACTTAGCGGCTGAAAAAACATCCTGAAAGTATGATCATGAAACTTTGCAGGGCTCGAATCTGCCACACCACAGTATGACCAGGGCAGTTCTCCGGTTTTCGGGGATCTCCTAAAAATGGCTGTTGACCCTTGGAATTTGGAAAAAGACTGTCCTCTTTAGTCCGCAATCAGAGTTTTAGGCCTGGAAGGGGGGACTGTAGGCTTGGAGTCTGTTCGTCCACCCGTTACTGCCGCACTGATAATCGTTTTCTTTGTATTAGATGTGTGTTCGCCTATCGTTGTGGATAGGTTAACGTCATTTGTCTTTTAACCTCGACCCTAGATCCCCGTCACAGACATACATACATACACATAAAAAAAAAACACAAATATTTAAGAGACTGATTATCACTCAATTTTAGACGCAGGTTAACCGTTTCAAAAGCACTCTTGGGGTTGATTTTGGGCTTGATCAACAACTCTGTATTACCACGAGCCGATATTTTGGATTTTACCACAATTTGTTATCCCCTATGAAATGGAGGGATATAGTTATGGGCTGGTCCGTCCGGCCGTCTGTCTGTCCGTCTGTCTGTCCGCAGAAAGTACTAAGTTTTGTCCGGCCGACTCATAGAAGGGTATGTCATAGGAACCTGAAACCTTGCTTGGTGAAAATATATATATTGAAGATGTGCAGCTTGGCATCATTGTCAAAATCGGCCAAAAATTGACGTCGTGGGAAATTGTCAAAAATGGGGAATTTTTGGCTTGAACTTAGCCGTGAGACGATGTTTTGTCCGGCCGACTTCTCATAGAAGTGATTGTCATAGGAACCTTAAACTTTGCTGGGTGAAAATATATATATTGAAGATGTGCAACGTGGCATTATTTTGTCAAAATGTTGAAAAAATTGATGTCGTGGGAAATTGTCAAAATGGTGAATTTTTGGCTTGAACTTAGCCGTGAGACGATGTTTGTGTGGTTAATTTTGACCTTTAACTTTTTCATGCATTTTACTTTCACTGCTTTACGGGGGATGCTGCCTCATCGAGGCTCTAGGTTTTGAAAACTTGAGATCTTTCAAGCGATTTTGCTGATCCTCACTTAACTTTAGACACGGTAAAATTATCTTAATTCCATGTTGGGGTATGGTTTTGTGAGGGAAAAGAAAGCTCAAAATTTCCGCAAAATTACCGCCAGTTTCTTTTCAACACAACAACGTAGTGTACCACAGGCTTAGCGAATAAAAAAAATTGATTGATCGAAAATTTAAAAATGGCCACCAGCCATGATCTGAGATTTTTTGTTCATTTCTTAGAACTATGAAAAAGCCATCTTGTTCACCCAATAACACAGAACTACGGGTACTTTGTTTCGTTCCGTTAAAAAGTGTTAACACTATGTATTTTGCTTGACAAAGAATATTAATAAAGGAGTTTATTTTTTTGTTATATATAAAATTGGTTTTATCGATGACAATTTTGAGACTAAAATATTGTGTCGGGGGCCCTTGAATTAAGAGGCTTGGTCACGTGGTATATCTAGCTAAAAAGCTGATGCCCTGACGAAGATACTGTGCCAGTTGTTCCTTTTAAATATATGCAAGCGATTGCCACATACCGGTAGAATGATGAATTTGAAAGCTTATGGTCGATAGGAACTTCCATGGGTAAACTTCTGTATAACATAATTGTTTTCCCGCATAAATGGCATGTACAATATCCAGTGACGTGTTCGTCACTGGAAAACCTGAGCAAATACAGTGAACATATGCAAAGAAAACTGAATGCGATGACATGAGTTCATGTATACAGGGTCACGTTGAATTTTCAGATCACTCATTTTTTCTGCCTTTTTTTTACACCCACGTTTTAAGTATTCGTAAAAGTGATCACTTGAGGTTCTTGTTTTGCTGTCGTTAAGTTTTTATTTGGCTCTGACTAGGTCAGGAATGGCACAATGGTTTTAACTAGGCCGTCTGTCCGTCCGCTCGTCAGTCATTTCTTTTGCATGTGATTCCAACAGAATCGGTGAACGCATTTTGATGAAACCTAGCTTTGCGTGGATGATTTCTCGGCTGATTACAGTTTGGTGATTTTGAGTGGTCATCCAAGGCCATCGCTTGACTTCAGTTATTCTGCCAAAGCCCTAGAACGGACTTTAATGGAACTTGGCGGCGTGAGTATTTAAGTATGAATAACCACTGGGACTGATTAGATTTTGGGGACCTTGACTGGCCATTCAAGGTCACTACAGGACTGAACATTTACTTCTTTGTGAACACGATTAAACCTAAGCTGATTTGGGTGAAACTTGGTGTTAGTGTTCTCATGGATGACTTTTCAGGCTGTTTAGATTTCTGTGACTTTACGAGTTGGGTTTTCCTTCTTAGCACTAGTTTGCACTTGTGAACACGACTTTTCCAAGGCCTGTGGACGTTCTTTAATAAAACTTGGTGTGACTATTTACTTTATTATTTTATTGGTATGATTATCGTTATATTTGATGACACTGGAGTATCACTAGATTTTGAACTACAAATTCTAACATTATCGTTTTCCGTTAATGCTATTATAATTACCACAATCTTCTCTAGTTGATTTAACATTTTACTAATATACTCAGTTGTTTGGGCTTCCGTGTTCCGACGGACACGTTTCTAGTTTTGTTCGACTAGGCATTTTGCATCTTCTGTTTGCAGCATCCAAATCATCTATTTCAATTTACCTGACGTTGTGTTTATACAATTACCCAAATGATGGGGCCATTGCCGCTTGTTTCACTCCCATAAATTTATATTAGAGGTAATATTAGAGGTTTATTCTGTCACTGTTGATTCGTTCTCCTAATTCCAAAAGGCGTGATTTTTTTTCTTTCATTACACCGGGTGTAATAGAAATGTAGTTCAGCCTAATGTATTAATCATTTCGGTTTACAAAGCACTTATTTTTTCAAGAAAAGAATTACCATAGGCTCACAACTCGAAAAATTTGTCCATCGAGACAAGTTGGATAGCCTTGGCCGACTGCCATATATCAACCCTGTTTCTCTTTGTTTTCGTTCCTGGAAAGAAAAGGCACAACATTTAGTCCAATGAAGTTCTTTGTCACCACCTTGTTTGTAGTGCTGTTGCAAATGGAGTAGAAGAACATACTGCTCCGTGCACTTGGGCCACAGTACCTTTTCTAAAGAGGTTTTGAAACGCCATATGTATGCACAAGTTTACCTACAGACCAGAACTATACCAAGCATGAAGTACATGTAAATAGTTAAATAGGTTTTGACCGACATGCGTGTCTTGACATCTGCAGAGTTCCTCGGTGTGTCTGTCCGACATCGGTACGTGATCTTAGCCAGATTTCACCCATGTGCCATCTAAACATATTTGTCTAATTCTTCGTAGGTTTGTTTTGTCGATTGCTTGAACTGAGATTTTTCAGCTAATTGGCTTCTGATTGTTTGAAATGACAACTTTGAAAAAAGATTGTATGTTCAGCTCTTGTATCAGTAAAGGTCGGAAGTTGGAACAGAGTGGAACATATCTGAAGGAGAATGGTTCCACTGAGGCTGAGCACGTCATATGCTACGATTGTTTTCGCCTGTTGTCACGGGGCTTCAACTTTTGATTGTTTGATTGTGGAATGAAAACAGATATCTCAAGTTTTGCAGCTCCCAGTATTCTCATTCGCCTGTCTGTCATCGTCACTGGAGATTAAATTTGGTGTTGTGGACACTGGCAGGATAAGCAAATAATTATTGTTTCCACTAAAGCGCATGTATACGTTACACAAGTCTTATAAGGCTTTGAATACAATTGTGTTGCCAAGGCTTTTGGCGCCAGCCTTGCAGTAAGAAATCCCCTGTAATTATTATTTTTGTCAGATCTTTCCAATAAAAAAGAGAAGAAATGTGAAAGTCTAGTTGTATCCAATGCTGGCAACGTCCAACTTGGAAGCCTTTCACAACACTGCCACATCTAACTCATGATATGGACTGGTCACAGGTGGCTCCTGTTAGGGTTAGATTCTAGTGGTCGATAACCATTGACCAGACCAAGGCCGGTCACAGTGCCCCTTAGCGTCTTCACCAAGGGTTCAGCTATTTGAAAGCCAAATCAAAAAGCTTTTTGTCTTCCGCTTCCGGCGTGCTGGTCGTGACTTCATAGTGAAACACTGAAGACCACTGCCACTGAAGTCACTCGTCACAAGTCTCTCTTAAACATTCAGTGACTGTCTCTTAATGTACGCTTTTTTTTTTATTTGTTTTTTTTTACCTCATTTTATTCGTGATAAGGAGTCACTTACTTCGCACGTCTTTATTTTACCGGCGGAAACTGGCACACAGAAACATTATTTTTCGAATGATAGCAGCAAAAATTGCCGACCTCGACCAGGACTCGCACAACCCGTAGTGTTGCAGGTCCTCCATGCTAATCCCTGAAAAGTCGAAAAAAAAAAAACGTTTTGCATTATTGTGTGTTGCACAGGTAAATGCAAGGCAAAAATCTCTTTGGGCCGAGGTGTCAAATATTGAAATCGCAGGAGCACCTCGTGCAAATGTTACGTAAATTTTATGTTTGAGCCAAGTTTGAACGGGCCGTCTGGTATAGGTTTTGGAATCAGAAATGCACTGCTGTAGACCGTTCGTTGTCAAACAATGGATGACATTGCCTCCATAAAACCATGGAAAACCATAAAATGGCACGGTGAGGGTTAGGGGAGGGAAGTTGAGCTTCTCTGCCTGGTATGTGGAATCGGGGGAAGGGGATCTGTACAGGGGGGTTAACTGCACTCGACGCAGGCGACTTGTTTTTGTGGCGAAGGCTTCCTGGACGAGTCCTGATGTGTTGGGATATTGTGTTGGTCCTTTTGTTTTTGGGGTAGCTCGACAGCTAGTATCCGCCAATAAGCATTGCTTCATGCAAACACGTAAAATTTTATTATGGTATGCTTTTCACAATCTTGACCACAGTTAAGCTTAAATCGCACTTGCGACCCCTCCCTTTAAAATATGCTGGATCCGTTTTTATCCGAACGCGGAGAGAAATTCCGAAATAACCCCCCTTTTTGTGGGAAACGCAGAGTACTTAATGAAAATTACCCTCTTTTTTAACGGAATTAGCACTCCACGCGGACCGCGTCTGGCCTCAAAATTACTCCCCTTTCTCCGCGTTTTTTGGACACGCATGGCAGCACATTTCATACCAAGTGGCCCCCTTTCGGGATATCAGTCAGTTTGTTTTCGTTTTACAACAAAGTAAACATATTTGTGGTGTGAGAGAAATCGCCCCAAAGTTACCCCGTTACATTAAGCGTGAAGTGTAGAAATAATAACCCTTTTACCAAAGAATGAAAGGGGCTATGCAAACACGGTATTTATTCAGCGGTTTTATGCAACACTCCTGATCTTAATATAGTGACGTCAATATGGTGCGGAGTAGTGTGTGGCGTCATAACCTTTCTACCCCCTCGATTCTTTCAAGTTGCGTTTAATAATAGCAAAACCGAACGGAATCTTGTCATAACAGGTACCAGTAGTTTGTTTCCCTGGCAACCTGGAATATAAAAAAGTCTCGTATATGGCTGCATGAAGGCCAAAATGAAAAGGTTTGTTTTGTTGTTATACGTGGTTGCTGTCTTCTGCCCTGTAACAAATACTTGTGTCATCTCAAAGGGGGGCATGGATTGCTTAACTGCGGTTGCAGAGAGTTGCTTGTAAACGAAGCCAAGCCACATTGCTCCACGCGTTGCGTATCGCTGCGCATCAGAAAAGGTTCCCTGCTCTAGTCCAGCCAGAGCTACAGCGTTGTTATACAGCAGCTGTATTCCACTAAGAGTACTATTTTATCGAAATCCCCAAGTGGGTCGACGGAGCAAAAATGTTTCATACTTAAACATTGGAACCGCCGCAGAGGTTGGCTGTTGGGCAACAACGGAGTTACATGGATTCCTGTTCTATTCTTGAAAATAACTGGTTACTGTCATGTATAAACAAAAGAATTTTGAATTTCAGGTAAAATTTTTGAAATAGCGGAACTTTGAATATGTTTTTGCAAATATATGTCAGCAGGGAGCTATAATCAATTTCACTGATGCACTTGTTGATGAGACAGCTACCCCGGTCTCTAACTGTCTAGTTATTTCCCACTTGGTATTGAAAATACCAAATGGGGATTGCCTCGAATTCTTCACCTTTTTTTTCCTCCCTTTTTTTTATTTTTTCTTCTTCCTCCGAATCGGTTGCCAGACATCTCACATGGCACGTGTATGGAGGGTCATTTCAGGTGTTGCACCTGATACAAATTTTTGACCTTGACCTTACTGGTCGAGGTCAAATCGCGAAAAAGGTCAATCGGTTTCCAGACATCTACAGGAAGGCCGTTGAAGCTAGAAAAGCCAAACTTGGCAAATATATAAAGGACGATGTGATCTGAAGCACCAGATAAAAATTTTTGACCTTGACCTTGATGGTCAAGGTCAAGTCGCAAAAAACGTTATTTAAGAAAAACAATGATTTACTCGAAAAGGGTAAGAGATAGAGCAATTTTGACCTCATTTTCGACCTCCACCCCCTATACGACGATACGTAAGGTATCACTTCCGGTGTCCTTGACCTCCAGGTCACTTTCGAGCCCCAAACCGGAAGTTGGCCTTTATCTCGAAACCACCTTTTTGCGATAGACTTGCAGCTAGACCGAGGGGAGAGAGACAAACCAAAAGCTTTAGCCTCCCTTCAGGGCCTAAAGACCCGGTTGAGGGCTAATTACCAAGGAGCATCCACTTGATCTGTATTTATATCTGCCTCAGTTTACCTTAGTGATTGCTGAAACATCAATTTTTAGGTTTGGGTTGAGGAGGGGGGGGGGGGGGGGTGGTATTCGTAAAGTATATGCGCAACAAGAGGCTAGGAGTCTCTTGTTGCGCATATACTAAAATTTGTTTTAGTGCCTCCCCCGCCCCCCCCCCCCGCAGGTAAGGTTGCTCCGTAATGAGAATTGTCCCAAACGGAGGTTTTTCTGTATTTCTGTTTTTTAGCCCAGCTTACGTTACACGTAAGCTGGGGGTATTCCTATCGGTTTGCGGGCGGTGTCCGTTAGTTAGTTAGTTAGTTAGTTAGTTAGTTAGTTGTTTATTTAGTAAACTTTGGTTCAAAATGCATCTCCTCCTACAATTTTGATTCGATGTCATTTATTTTTGGTGTGAGGCATCCCTAAGGGGTCGTGCATACGGCTTGTGCTTTTCTAGTCGATCGGGTGATTTTTGAATTTTTGGCGAATTTTTAAAGAAAAAATTTTAAAATGTATCTCCTCCTACATTTTTGACCCGATGTCATTTATTTTTGGTATGAGGCACCCCTAAAGGGTCGTGCATACGGCTTGTGCTTTTTTAGTCGATCGCGCAATTTTTGTATTTTTGGGGAATTTTTAAAGCAAAATTTTCGAAAATAATTCAAAATGCATCTACTCCTACAATTTTGATTCGATGTCATTTATTTTTGGTGTGAGGCATCCCTAAGGAGTCGTGCATACGGCTTGTGCTTTTTTAGTCGATCGGGTGATTTTTGAATTTTAGGGGAACTTTTAAAGAAAAAAATTTAAAATGTGTCTCCTCCTACATTTTTGACCCGATGTGATTTATTTTTGGTATGAGGCACCCCTAAAGTGTCGTGCATACGGCTTGTGCTTTTCTAGTCGATCGGGTGATTTTTTAATTTTTGGGGAATTTTTGAAGAAAAAAATTAAAAATGTATCTCGTCCTACATTTTTGATCCGATGTCTTTTTTTTAGCCCAGTTGGCTTTTTAGCCAACAGGGCTATACAGATGGGGGCAAGTGTCGTCCGTCCGTCCGTCTGTCCGTCCCGCGACCGTTAAAAGTGGAATAACTTTTTTATTTTTTATCCGATTCTTACCAAATTTTAAACACGAGTTCCTAACCCTTTACTGCATTAGGAAATATTTTTATTTTTGCGGTTTAAACCATTTTTGGCGATTTTATTGCCAATTTGGGCAAAATACGAAAAAACCTATCTAGTCCCTCATTTTTCATCGGAAGATTCCGAAATTTTTTATGAAGAAACTAGGACTAAGGGGTAAAAAAAGTACTTTTTTCTATTTTTGAATTTCGCCTTATTTTTGAATCTACTGAGCTTCAAAGTTTGCAACTTCTAAAAATTGGCAAATTTCCAATTTTTTTTTCTTAACAAAGTAGTTAAAGTGGAATATCTTTTTTATTTTTTATCCGATTCGTACCAAATTTTTAACACGAGTTTTTAACCTTCTACTGCATTAGGAATTTTTTTATTTTTTGGTTTATACCATTTTTGGCGATTTTATTGCCAATTTGGGCAGAATACGAAAAAACCTATCTAGTCCCTCATTTTTCATCGGAAGATATCGAAATTTTTCATGAAGAAACAAGAACTAAGGGGTGAAAAAAGTACTTTTTTCGATTTTTGAATTTCGCCTTATTTTTGAATCTACTGAGCTTCAAAGTTTGCAACTTCTAAAATTTGGCAAATTTCCATTTTTTTTCTTAACAAAGTAGTTAAAGTGGAATATCTTTTTTATTTTTCATCCGATTCGTACCAAATTTTAAACGCGAGTTTTTAACCTTCTACTGCATTAGGAATTTTTTTTTATTTTTTGGTTTAGACCATTTTTAGCGATTTTATTGCCAATTTGGGCAAAATACGAAAAAATCTATCTAGTCCCTCATTTTTCATCGGAAGATTCCGAAATTTGTTATGAAGAAACTAGAACTAAGGGGTGAAAAAAGTACATTTTTCGATTTTTGAATTTCGCCTTATTTTTGAATCTACTGAGCTTCGAAGTTTGCAGCTTTTAAAAAATTGGAAATTTCCATTTTTCTTCTTAAAAAAGCAAAGTTTCAATTTGCAGAGGGGCACAATATGTTGCATGCAAGTACTTTTGGTTGGAATTTTCAGTAATTTTGTTGTCAGTAGGTCATTTCTATGATATTTTCAAGTGGGCGATAATAGGGAACATTGGGCGATAAAGCAAGAAAGTTGTAATTTTCGCTTTAAAAGTGCAGGGATTAATTCTATGTCCCGAAAATATGATAAATATGATATTTTTTGGATGGGCGATAATAGGGAATATTGGTCGATACTGCAAGAAAGTTGTAATTTTCGCTTTAAATGTGCAGGAAACAATTCTAGGACCCGAAAATATGATAAATATAATATTTTTCGGGTGGGCGATAATAGGGAACATTTTGCGATAATGCAAGAAAGTTGTAATTTTCGCTTTAAAAGTGCAGGGATCAATTCTATGACCCGAAAATATGATAAATGTGATATTTTTCGGGTGGGCGATAATAGGGAGCATTGGGCGATAATGTAAGAAAATTGTAATTTTTGCTTTAAAAGTGCAGGAATCAATTCTATGACCCGAAAATATGATAAATGTGATATTTTTCGTGTGGGCGATAATAGGGAACCTTGGGCGATAATGCAAGAAAGTTGTAATTTTCGCTTTAAAAGTGCAGGAATCAATTCTGTGACCCGAAAATATGATCAATGTGATATTTTACGGGTGGGCGATAACAGGGAATATTGGGCGATAAAGCAAGAAAGTTGTAATTTTCGCTTTAAAAGTGCAGGAAACAATTCTAGGACCCGAAAATATGATACATATAATATTTTTCGTGTGGGCGATAATAGAGAACATTGGGCGATAATGTACGAAAGTTGTAATTTTCGCTTTAAAAGAGCAGGAATCAATTCTATGACCCGAAAATATGATAAATGTGATATTTTTTCGTGTGGGCGATAATAGGGAACATTGGGCGATAATGCAAAAAAGTTGTAATTTTCGCTTTAAAAGTGCAGGAATCAATTCTGTGACCCGAAAATATGATCAATGTGATATTTTACGGGTGGGCGATAACAGGGAATATTGGGCGATAAAGCAAGAAAGTTGTAATTTTCGCTTTAAAAGTGCAGGAAACAATTCTAGGACCCGAAAATATGATAATTATAATATTTTTCGTGTGGGCGATAATAGGGAATATTGGGCGATAATGTAAAGAAGTTGTAATTTTCGCTTTAAAAGAGCAGGAATCAATTCTATATCCCGAAAATATGATAAATATGATAGTTTTCGGATGGGCGATAATAGGGAATATTGGGCGATAATGCAAAAAAGTTGTAATTTTCGCTTTAAATGTGTAGGGATCAATTCTATGTCCCGAAAATATGATGAATATGATATTTTTTGGATGGGCGATAATAGGGAACATTGGGCGATAATGCAAGAAAGTTGTAATTTTCGCTTTAAAAGTGCAGGAATCAATTCTATGACCCGAAAATATGATAAATGTGATATTTTTCGTGTGGGCGATAATAGGGAATATTGGGCGATAATGCAAGAAAGTTGTAATTTTCGCTTTAAAAGTGCAGGAATCAATTCTGTGACCCGAAAATATGATCAATGTGATATTTTACGGGTGGGCGATGACAGGGAATATTGGGCGATAAAGCAAGAAAGTTGTAATTTACGCTTTAAAAGAGCAGGAATCAATTCTATGACCCGAAAATATGATAAATGTGATATTTTTCGGATGGGCGATAATAGTGAATATTGGGCGATAATACAAGAAAGTTGTTATTTTCGCTTTAAAAGTGCAGGAATCAATTCTATGACCCGAAAATATGATAAATGTGATATTTTTCGTGTGGGTGATAATAGGGAACATTGGGCGATAATGCAAAAAAGTTGTAATTTTCGCTTTAAAAGTGCAGGAATCAATTCTATGACCCGAAAATATGATCAATGTGATATTTTACGGGTGGGCGATAACAGGGAATATTGGGCGATAAAGCAAGAAAGTTGTAATTTTCGCTTTAAAAGTGCAGGAAACAATTCTAGGACCCGAAAATATGATAAATATAATATTTTTCGTGTGGGCGATAATAGGGAATATTGGGCGATAATGTAAGAAAGTTGTAATTTTCGCTTTAAAAGAGCAGGAATCAATTCTATATCCCGAAAATATGATAAATATGATAGTTTTCGGATGGGCGATAATAGGGAATATTCGGCGATAATGCAAGAAAGTTGTAATTTTCGCTTTAAATGTGCAGGGATCAATTCTATGTCCCGAAAATATGATGAATATGATATTTTTGGATGGGCGATAATAGGGAACATTGGGCGATAATGCAAGAAAGTTGTAATTTTCGCTTTAAAAGTGCAGGAATCAATTCTATGACCCGAAAATATGATAAATGTGATATTTTTCGTGTGGGCGATAATAGGGAATATTGGGCGATAATGCAAGAAAGTTGTAATTTTCGCTTTAAAAGCGCAGGAATCAATTCTGTGACCCGAAAATATGATCAATGTGATATTTTACGGGTGGGCGATGACAGGGAATATTGGGCGATAAAGCAAGAAAGTTGTAATTTACGCTTTAAAAGAGCAGGAATCAATTCTATGACCCGAAAATATGATAAATGTGATATTTTTCGGATGGGCGATAATAGGGAATATTGGGCGATAATACAAGAAAGTTGTAATTTTCGCTTTAAAAGTGCAGGAATCAATTCTATGACCCGAAAATATGATAAATGTGATATTTTTCGTGTGGGCGATAATAGGGAACATTGGGCGATAATGCAAAAAAGTTGTAATTTTCGCTTTAAAAGTGCAGGAATCAATTCTATGACCCGAAAATATGATCAATGTGATATTTTACGGGTGGGCGATAACAGGGAATATTGGGCGATAAAGCAAGAAAGTTGTAATTTTCGCTTTAAAAGAGCAGGAATCAATTCTATATCCCGAAAATATGATAAATATGATAGTTTTCGGATGGGCGATAATAGGGAATATTCGGCGATAATGCAAGAAAGTTGTAATTTTCGCTTTAAATGTGCAGGGATCAATTCTATGTCCCGAAAATATGATGAATATGATATTTTTTTGGATGGGCGATAATAGGGAACATTGGGCGATAATGCAAGAAAGTTGTAATTTTCGCTTTAAAAGTGCAGGAATCAATTCTATGACCCGAAAATATGATAAATGTGATATTTTTCGTGTGGGCGATAATAGGGAATATTGGGCGATAATGCAAGAAAGTTGTAATTTTCGCTTTAAAAGTGCAGGAATCAATTCTGTGACCCGAAAATATGATCAATGTGATATTTTACGGGTGGGCGATGACAGGGAATATTGGGCGATAAAGCAAGAAAGTTGTAATTTACGCTTTAAAAGAGCAGGAATCAATTCTATGACCCGAAATTATGATAAATGTGAAAGTTTTTCGGATGGGCGATAATAGGGAATATTGGGCGATAATACAAGAAAGTTGTAATTTTCGCTTTAAAAGTGCTGGAATCAATTCTATGACCCGAAAATATGATAAATGTTATATTTTTCGGGTGGGCGATAATAGGGAACATTGGGCGATAGTGCAAGAAAGTTGTAATTTTCGCTTTAAAAGTGCAGGAATCAATTCTATGACCCGAAAATATGATAAATGTGATATTTTTCGGGTGGGCGATAATAGGGAATATTGGGCGATAATGCAAGAAAGTTGTAATTTTCGCTTTAAAAGTGCAGGAAACAATTCTAGGACCCGAAAATATGATAAATATAATATTTTTCGGGTGGGCGATAATAGGGAACATTGGGCGATAATGTACGAAAGTTGTGACCCGCGCATCAAGTCAACCTAAGGAAACTTGTGCACTTGTCCAAAATAAGTACGAAAGTAAAATAAACATGCGCATTGGTCTGGAATAAGAACCGCGCATTTATCTTTATTAAGTTAAATAAACATGTGCACTGTTCCAAAATGAGAGCCGCGCATCTACGCAAAATTAAATAAACATGCGCACTTGTCTGAATAAGAACCGCGCATCAAGGCAAGTTACATAAATATGCGCACTGGTCCGAAATGCGAGCGTTGTTTGAAGGTATCTATGGCAAACTATCCATTCTACCAGATATACAAAAAATCTGTTCCCCATTTTTCTGGGAAAGAAATCTTTGTATGCATTTATCGGTCTATGTTCTGGTCCAGTGCTAAATTAATTATTGAGCTAGCTCTTTGCCGTCTCATCTTTTGAAGCTTGATATTTCAGGGAAATTCCTTCGCTCATGCACGCTGGAATGGGTCTTATTGCTTTTCGTAAGCTGGGACTTTGTCCTTGGACAAACTTGTTTTTTTTTTTTGTCAACTCAGATCGTGTTCGGACCTTCTGGCCCGTGGCCCCGCCGGTCAACTGTCACAGGTGATCGGGACCACTTAGGCAGTCTCATAGCAGTCGTTTTTTAGCACTCAGACAAAAAAGGGCCAGGGCTATTACTATCTCCATGCCCGCCCGTCTGTCCATGCGTCCGTAAATAATTGCCTACCCTACTTTGTTCCCACCACTTTGACCATCACGTTTTCACCCTACAGTTTTGAACCTTCATACAATTAAAAGAGAACATCTATAGCGCAGCTGTGTCGTATCCAGATTTCACAAGAATCAACAACAATAATTGTCGAAATGGCAGCACTTGAAAACGTGAAAATCTGGCATATTGAATTCCCTATCGGGTACTTGATCCGTGCCTTTTTTACCGTTACTTATTAGTCCCCCGCCGGGGGACTATAGTTTTCGGGTTTGTCTGTCCGTCCGTCTGTCGACACTTTTTTTGTTAACACACTCAAGCCTACAATTTTCCACCGATTGTTAAGATATTGTATATATGGGTAGTACTGGAACGAACAAGGATCGGTATTGTAAATGAGCCATGTCGGCCCAAGGACATTGGCCCAGCTGAACTTCACAAATTTTCCCAATCCTTACTCAGTCGAATGAGTTTGTTAACACACTCAAGCCTACATTTTTCCACCGATTGTTAAGATATTGTATATATGGATAGTACTGGAACGCACAAGGATCGGTATTGTAAATGAGCCATGTCGGCCCAAGGACATTGGCCCAGCTGAACTTTGCAAATTTTCCCAATCCTTACTCAGTCGAATGAGTTTGTTAACACACTCAAGCCTACATTTTTCCACCGATTGTTAAGATATTGTACATATGGATAGTACTGGAACGAACAAGGATCGGTATTGTAAATGAGCCATGTCGGCCCAAGGACATTGGCCCAGCTGAACTTCAAAAATTTTCCCAATCCTTACTCAGTCGAATGAGTTTGTTAACACACTCAAGCCTACATTTTTCCACCGATTGTTAAGATATTGTATATATGGATAGTACTGGAACGAGCAAGGATCGGTATTGTAAATGAGCCATGTCGGCCCAAGGACATTGGCCCAGCTGAACTTCACAAATTTTCCCAATCCTTACTCAGTCGAATGAGTTTGTTAACACACTCAAGCCTACATTTTTCCACCGATTGTTAAGATATTGTACATATGGATAGTACTGGAACGAACAAGGATCGGTATTGTAAATTTGCCATGTCGGCCCAAGGACATTGGCCCAGCTGAACTTCACAAATTTTCGCAATCCTTACTCAGTCGAATGAGTTTGTTAACACACTCAAGCCTACATTTTTCCACCGATTGTTAAGATATTGTACATATGGATAGTACTGGAACGAACAAGGATCGGTATTGTAAATGAGCCATGTCGGCCCAAGGACATTGGCCCAGCTGAACTTCAAAAATTTTCCCAATCCTTACTCAGTCGAATGAGTTTGTTAACACACTCAAGCCTACATTTTTCCACCGATTGTTAAGATATTGTATATATGGATAGTACTGGAACGAGCAAGGATCGGTATTGTAAATGAGCCATGTCGGCCCAAGGACATTGGCCCAGCTGAACTTCAAAAATTTTCCCAATCCTTACTCAGTCGAATGAGTTTGTTAACACACTCAAACCTACATTTCTGGTTCGATTGTTGAAATCTTTTAGATAAAGGAAGTATTAGAACCAACAAAGGTCGGTATTGTAAATGAGCCCTGTCGGCCCAAGGACATTCGCCCAGCTGAACTTCAGAAATTTTCACAACCCTTACATGCTGGAATGAGTTTGTTAACACACTCAAGCCTACATTTCTAGTTCGATTGTTGAAATCTTTTAGATATAGAAAGTATTAGAACCAACAAAGGTCGGTATTGTAAATGAGCCCTGTCGGCCCAAGGACATTCGCCCAGCTGAACTTCACAAATTTTCCCAATCCTTACTCAGTTGAATGAGTTTGTTAACACACTAAAGCCTACAATTCTAGATCGATTGTTGAAATCTTTTAGATATAGGAAGTATTGGAACCAACAAAGGTCGGTATTGTAAATGAGCCCTGTCGGCCCAAGGACATTGGCCCAGCTGAACTTCACAGCAATTTTCACAACCCTTACATACTGGAATGAGTTTGCTAACACACTCAAGCCTACATTTTTGGAAACAATTGGCAAAATGTTATACACATAGGTAGTATGGGTGGTAACAAGAATTGGTATGGTAAATGAGCCATGTTTGCCCAAGGACGTTGGCCCAGCTTGAATTTAAAAATCACGAATATAATACGAAGGGTTGTAGTCCAACCTAACAAAATCAAATACTGGGATTGTACGGCGGGGGACATAGTCAGTTTCACTGACCTACTTGTTCTTCTTTCGTTTGTTACTTCACACAGTGAAGGAATATGCATATTACTGTTGCGCTTCGTGCAGGTTTCATCAGGTTTGACAAAAAATTATCGAAGTGGAAGCGCTTTGAAAATGCGTGAAAATCTTGTATATTGACTCCCATATGGGGTGCTTTGTTCGCGCCTCTTTGCCACATTTATTTACATGTTATTTGTGTTTTTCTCGGTATTTATGAACAATGTTAATGATATACTGCGTTTCATTTCAAGTATGCGCCACTGGCCGAGGGTGTTGCATCGGTGATACCTATATTTCGCAATGTTTGCGTTTTACTTGGTGTATAATTTATACTGGGGTGGTTATGTTTGTAGGATTTCAGTGCAAAATGTGATAAGTCGTGTGACGTTACTGTGGAAACCCGCTCGTACTGCAAGAGATGTCGGCTCAAGAAGTGCTTGGCTGTTGGCATGAAAGTTAACCTCATCCTAAGTACGTAAGCAACGCAGAAAACCGATAAGATTTTACTGTCTTTTACCTCAAGGCGGAATAGATACAGTGAACACAGACTACAGGTTAAGTACGTTCGGTGGTGATATGTAAGCATGTGGAAATTAAGGCTGTGGCCGTATTTGTAAGGGTGCGGGCTTGTTGCAGATATGAGAAATTGCTTAAATTTTGGTAAAGTTTTCCACATTGGGTCATCGGACACAAATAGTACAAAGAATACAACGGTTTGATTTGAGTTTAATATTTATAAAGTTACACAGTTACTGGACAGCACGATACAAATCAATGTGCGTAGTCTGTATGGCGGCTGTTACTCAAGTGCCCTGTAAATGTGTTAATGAGGCAGGAACACTTTACGTAATAGTCCAGCGATGGAAAGTTTGTATGTGAGCCAAGGAAATTCTCTACCGAAGAGATTGCTCTAACATCGTAACACTTCAAGAACGATGGGGAGTCGCGTTGGCTTCCCCTTTGCCTGTCCGTCGGTTCGCTCTCATCGTACCTTTTCTAAATGAGCATACTGTATTTCAAAGATTTGGGTTACTTTGTTTTAGCTTTTGGGTGTGGGGAGAGAGGGATGTCGACATAACTTTTTGATCCAAATCGCAAATTTTCACGTCCTTAATAATTAGCCGTCTATGAGCTTTTACCCTTTCAAAAAGACGTGAATTTCGAGAAACAAACAACAACAATAATAATAAATAGATATATAACTTGAATAATAAAAACCAAAACACCAAGCACAAGAATTCAAAACTGCCAAGGCTACTTTATCAAGGTAAAGAATTTCAGTGCCAAACGGACGGTTAGAAATATCGCCCCCCTTTTAGCACTGTAATGTGAGCTCGAACACGAAGCTATTGCCACCTGAAATTAAGAACAGCCAATATCTTGGCCTTCTTTCATTACCGACATCATTTTACATGAAATCGATACAGATTTAACGGATTAGAAAATATTAACATTTTGTGGCTACTGAATTTGTTTTTTTTGATGTTTGATCGAATGTATTCTAAAGTGGTTTTCGAAACTACACGAAAGTTGTAGCTGTTAATGTCAAACTGCTGCTCCGTCAAAGTACTGCCCTGTGTTTAAAACAGCTTTTTGATGAGAATCTTTTTATATAAACTAACGGCAAACGAAAAGCTGTATTAAAAATCTGTTATAGTATTTTTCATACTTGAAAGCGAGAAGTAAAGGTAAAAAAAAGCTTACTGTATGTTTTAGGTGATGAGCAAAAACGCAAGCGAAAACAGAAGATTTTTGAGAATAAGCTGAGGCGCATGAGCCAAGCGGATAACAATAAATTCCCCCTTCCCACCGTCCCGCTTGGCGAACAGGATTGTTATATAACGCAAGACAGCATTCCAGCGCCTTACATGGGGATGGGCATGATACAGCATTGTGGTGAGGCAGTCGCTACGAATACCTACAACTCCCTCGACGTATCGCCCAGTGGGCATGCGGCAAACGGTGTAGACATACCCACTATGCCTTCGAGACTGAATAATATCCCACCGCAGCATGGCAATCGCGCGAGGCTGCCTGGTATTGATCAGATTACCAAAGAGTGTGTTTTACCTCCGCCAATGGCTCCTCATACGGAGGCTGTCACCGAGTCACTGCACGCGTACATGGATCCCGCACGTGTCCAGACCGTGGATGTTAGTGCCGCTACTCGCGACGATTTCCACGAGATGCCAGCCCTCACGCCGGCAAACCCACATTCCAGCTTCGCGAAGCGACCCCCACCTGCAGTGAATCCACCGATACCGAGTTACAGTAATCCATCCGGCGTTAGCTCACGGGTAGAGCCCTGTCCCATAGCCAGCAACTTATACCCGGCGTCCCAGGCGGCTGCTAATACATTCGCTTCAAGCCATGCAGATAGAAACGTGTGTGATCAGGCTGTTGGAGAAACCCTTCCGCGCGCCACTGCGAAGAGGTCGTATAGAGACAGCAACGGCGAAGTGCGCCGCACGTCGGAAAGTAGTCCGTCAGAAGGGAGTGCGTCGCCTTGGAACTCGTCATGTGATAACCATAGCGATCAGGAAAATCCCAATCAATCGTCGTCGGATATCAGCCAGGGGGGCCTGCTGTCGACGACACTAAAAGTCATCCGCGATGCCAAAATGTTTCAGACAAAAATATCCGACTTACCACCCCCAATAGCCAAGCCTGTGTTTGCAGCAGCATTTGACGACCCGGTTCTAAAGGTGAACATACCGTCGTTCACCGAGGTGGCGTCTCAGCTTCGCAATGCCTGCCTGGCGGCGTATGACAAGTTGCCGGAGAATGCCTGCCCATCAAACCCGTCCTATGTCCAGATGTTCAACTTTGGCGAGGATACCATCAGGCAGCTTGTGATCCTGGCTAAAAATCTACCACCTTTCCAGGCCCTCTGTCGCGACGACCAAATCTGCCTGTTGAAGGCCTCAGTACTTCACATGATGGTTCTTAAATCGTCCATGAGTTACGACCCGGAGATTCGCGGTTGGCGGGTTTTCGATAGCGGTGGCGAGAGGAACGTCATACCGAACGCGGTGCGCGCGAGCCAGGACGGGCGCGTATTGATGAACCACTACGGCATCATCGCCATCTCGGTGCTGGTTGCCAGCGGGCGCGACATGATCATCATAGCCTTACTAATCGTCCTGTCGCTTCTCTCCGACAGCAACCTGAAGGAGCCCGACGAACTCCAGGAAAGGCACAAGGTCAAGGCTGCCTACACGCTGTATTATGAATTCCTGCGCAGTTACGTGCTTCTAAAGTACCCGGAGAAGCCCAGCATGTTTCAGGACTTGACCAACAGCCTGGACATCGTACGGGATTTCTCCGACACGTACATCAACGCCATGCTTAAGTCGCCTCTAAGTCAGCTGAACCCGTTGCTTTTGGAAATCAACGACATCATGTCTACTTGACGCACTTGCTAATGGTACAAGCTTAAAAATGCTGACTTACGTTGTTGCAGTCTGTGTTGAGGCATGTTAACTGTAGAGATAAGTGCTCCTCTGTCTAATCATTGTAACGAGGTGTGAGTAAACACATTACTGACAACGACGCGTTGTTTCAAACATAAAACGGTGCATTTGCCAACCTAAGGTTTGACCTAATTTCAGTTAGTTAAGGACGGGACCTGATTTGAGGAATTTCCCCCGACATCTGTTTGAAACAGGACACTCAGTGTCCAGGATGAAGTGCCCGCCCTCTGCACCTGTTCGGACGATGTTCCGCGCAGGCTGGTCAATTGCTAACGTTGTGTGTCCACGAGGCCATTGTCTCAGTCCTAAAATAATAACCGTATGGCAGGCATAAAGCGGGGTGGGACGAACATAAATTGCTTGAATTAAACAAGCCTATCATTCAAGAGCTCTTCAGCAGCTACTAGCTAAAACTCCATCTGAAGTGCTTGTTTGATTGGCAATTCATAAATTAAATTAATTCCGTTAACTTGAAAAAAGTAATAATTCTGTTGTAGTTGAAGACTTGGCCTAAAATCATTCAGGATTTATGTGGTATTAGGACAGTAAGACTGAGTGTTTTATTTCATTATTTTTTTTTCTGCAGTGAATTTGTTTGCTTTGTGTGGACATTTGTGTTTATATATAAACGTAAGGACAAAAGGTCTGTCCATTGAGAATATTTTGGTCTATTGCTGAAAAATTTTCAAAAGTTTCAGATGTTTTATTTATTGTAAGGACATAAAATGTAATCACCGCTAAAACGGTAGGCCTGCTATGGTGATCCGTATTAGGTAATCTGGACAAATTGAGAATAATTGAAGCGTGTTATTGTCTAATTTTTGTTATATTCACAAGGTGTTTGACAGAGCTTCATTTTCCCAGGAAACAGTTAAGGGCTATCCACAAGGTGCGTGTGCAAAATTGTTGACCTTCCTCACCCCCCCCCCACCCCAACGCCAAATTTCCATGACGTCAACTGTTGACTGTAAAACTCAATGGAGCACCCTTACGGGTCGTATTAGTGCGGATCTGTATATATGACTTCAGGTAACTTCGCCCTTTCCAAAGTGCTTTATTCGCCTGTTCGGTGTTACTTGGTGGTACCTATAGGATCTGTTCTAGAAAATGTCCAGCTATTCCAGTGTGCCGCAGTGAACAGCTTAACGCTGAAGGTCTTGCCTTCATTCCGGGTGACGATGGTGATGGAGGATGGGTGGGAGGGGATGGGTGGGGGATTGGGGTCCGGAAGGGTGTTAGATAATACACCTGACCAGACAAATTTAATAATATTTCAGTATGTTCGTCTGGGCAAAAGCTTCGAAAACATCCACCCCGTGGGGTATAGGATTAGTGTCCCCCGTGGAACGGAGGGATATAGTTTTGAACTTTTCGGGCTGTCCGTCTGTCACGCTTCAGTCTCACGCGCCTACAGGCCACATTAATAGATGGATTAGTTTCAAATTTTGCACACGGCTTCTCTGGTCCCTTCCGCAGTGCATTGAGCAAGAATTTTACGGATCCAAAAAAAAATTGACAAAATGGCGGACTTTTTAAAATCGGCACTGGACTTAGCGTATATACGGAAGTCTCCCGCGCCTACATGCCGCATTGATAGATGGATTCCGTTCAAATTTTGTACACAGTATCTCTAGACCCTTTCACAGTTTAGGGACCAAGAATTTTCCGGATCCGAAAAAAATGACAAAATGCGGACTTTTTAAAATCGGCACTGGACTTGGCATATATACGGCAGTCTCACGATCTACAGGCCGCATTGATGGGTGGATTCGTTTCAAATTTTGTACACGGCTTCTCTGGACCCTTCCGCAGTGCAGTAACCAAAATTTTCAAGATGGGACTTAAATTGACAAAAAATGCCAGATTTTTCAAAATCGGCGCTTTACTTGACGTACCTTCGGCAGTCTCACGCACCTACTGGTTAATTGATTGATTCGTTTAAATATTACACACGACGTCTACCTATCCTTCCACTTTTAAATTTTGCGTAGTCAACACGCAAAAGCCTTGCACAAACCATATCGCCCACGGGGGATAGACGTACTCCTCGAGACGTAGTCAAGTTATTTTGGATGTAGGTTGTATTATTTTGAGTTTGAAGAGGGTTTTTTTTTTAATTGTTCTCAAGCAATTACTGTGAAAACGACAACAACCATTATTCTGCGTAAGGCAAATTTAAAACAGGAAGTAGAGGGAAACTGTAGAATCAGTTACTAAATGTCACAGGATTATTATTGTTTTATAAGTGTCATTTCTGGTGTGTTTAATGCGCGAAAACAGTTTCATGGACTGTCAGTGGTTCGATATCTCTGTTAGTATAAAAATTAAAGAGACATGAAAATGGGGTAGGGGTGAAGGGCTTGCTGTCAGAAGGTCCTCGATGTCTTATGTGTATCGGGGTAGGGGTGAAGGGCTTGCTGTTACAGGGTCCGCGATATTTTATGTGTATCGGGGTGGAGGGTCGGTGGTCTTCTACCTCATTTATTGTTAGGCTGAGACCAAGACAAGAGAGAGTAAGCCAAAAAAATGTTGTTATGGGTTGGTGGTCGAAAGAAGCCACGCAAAGAAGACTCTAATGTGTTTTATTCATCAACGTCAAGTCTTGCTCCCCGGTGTCATATTGGGGTGATATTTTTTAGTAAGATGTATTGTCATTGAGGAAAAAAAGCAATGGTATCCGCTTGTACTGAGTGCTTGTTGGTTCTTAAAATTTGGACGCCTTTTAAATGAAATTATTGTTGATAGTTTGCATTAATTTTGGAGTATATTGTTGCATATTAAGCATATTATTGTTGAGCCATATCTATTGTTATCTACTTAGGAAAGATAAACTTGTTCCAGTGTTGTTCTTACGTCATGCTTCATTTACTCGCGGTAGTGGGGTTGTGGTGTGGGGGGAGGGGGGCTGGGATGGGAGACTGAACAAGAGGAAGCGGAGACGTGCTTGTGTTACGCGTCCTTGGGTGCCATTTCTGTTTGCATCATCATCAGTTGTTGATTTAGGGATTTCAATTAGATATTGTTGAATATTGTTGCAGCAGCTAGCACCCAAAGCAGGAAATTGCTGACTTGGATCGGGGCATTGTTATCACTATCCATCTAATATGGGCAGCTCATTAGGTGTTTTCCTCTGCATTTTACGTTCTTTACATCAAGGTCTTGAATTCATTTCGATCCACGGTGATTGTGAGGTCTGACGGTTGTTTTATTTTTTCTCACAAGCATTCTGCAGTAAAGCCCTTGTTCTTGACGTATATATACGCCTGTGATTGAGTGGCTTTCCACAAATAAGAGATTGTGAACCCATTGTATTCTGCATACATGAGACCAAACCAGTTGTTGTTTTTTTTTTGTTTTTTTTTTGTGCGAATGTTACTGTCAACCCTTTGTTTTTTTTCAAACACATGCACTTGTGAACCCATTGCTTTTTTACATACACGTACTTGTGAACCCAAACTTGTGTTTACAAACTCACACGTGCCGAACCAGGTGTTTTCACATACACGTGCTTGTGAACCAATTATTTTCACATACACGTGCTTGTAAACCGAAACTTGTGTTCATAAACACGCACGTGGTGAACCCATTGTTTTCACATACACGTGCTTGTGAACCCATTGCTTTTTCACACACGCGCTTGTGAGCCTAGTTCTTGTACCAATGTGCGCCTTTTTGCACAAATTCATCACTTTATAAATGTTACAGGGAATCTGTGCAATTAGGGATTTCATGAAATCCCTAGGGAATTCGTGTAATGAATAAGCTCATATTGATTATAAAACTATTTTGAAGAATTATGCGTTCAGGAAGGCTGTTTAGTGGTTCTTCAAAACTGTGTATCCCTTTTCACAGCGAAAGAAATTGGAATTTATAACATTACCATCGAAAATAACAGAATTTGGCGTGAAATGTGAAGTTACACAGGATAAAATTATCGCTAAGTTCAGGTACTGAAGTATCTCATGAATGATAGTTTGACAGTCGAGTGCTTTGAGTATATTAGTTCAAAATCTACTATTAATTTCGGTAAAATACTACATTGCAAACACGAAAATTCTCAATAAAAACATCGAAATTGATTGAGCAAGTTATTGCACGAATCCACTAGGGATTTCATGAAATCCCTTATTTGACAGGTTCTCTGTAACATTAACACATCTGCACGCGGATCGCTTCTGTGTGGAGGCAGACAAATCACTGAATACATGGCACCAGTTATGTGATTGCGAATGGTGATGATGTCCACACTAACGTTCTAATAATGTACTCCAGTAGTGCTATTTTGTGTGACCGTATATATCTTACAGTATTGACTCTTGTTATGGGCGGTGATTTTGCTCTCAGTGATTTTTGATGCACACAATTTCAAGCATTTTGATTGGCGGTTTTTATGTATTAATCAAAACCTATTGTATAGAGAGCAATTGTTGTCAACGGTGGTTGTTAGGTAAGCAGGTCTTGACTTAAGATATACATCGTATGTACGTGATGCTCTATTAGACCGGTGTGTTTGTTTTGTCAGTGAATGCGATATTGGAAGTGGACCATGTGATTGTGGACTAATGACTAGCCTAGTCAACGTGTGGCTAGTCAACACGTTCAAATACTTCGCCATTCAATATCTTTGTAGATTATTTTTGTTGTGAAAGATTATTTTATACAGTGAACACCTCTTGAACAGGCATCGATTAATCCGACGTATTGATTAAACCGATGTCTTTCAACGGACCCAATTCAAAAGAATCCCGTGTAATAATTATCGGTTCAGCCAACATATCGCTTTATTCGACATATTTTTATGTGTCGGGGATATCGACCGGGTTTCATTAGATTTCCCGAATAAAGAAAAACAATGGATGCAGGACATTGTCTCGATTTACCAGGGATTTAGAAATTATGCATCAGGGAGGAAAATTTCCAAAAAATTAAGTCTATACAAAACTAGCGCTGTAGAAAAGTGGCGCCCGCTTGGCCTTCAAAGAACTAGAATGTTTCATAAAGTATTTGTCCGGTTGTAAATTGTAATAACAGCTAATAGTTCAATAAAACAGAAATGGCCAGAAAATTTAAAAAAAAAAGGACAATCATCTGCCCTTCGGGAAAGTGGGAATTAGCTGAATTAAGTGATTTGAATTTTAACTGAAAAAAAAAAACAGTGGACTTATTGTCTGGCTTAAAATGTAAAAGGGTGGCTTTTTCAACCCCACCGTCTCGCATAGCGGCACTGTGGAAACCAGTAGAATGAGTGTTGGGACCAGTGACGTCACGAGCGTTGGTTTTCATTGCAGGTCCCGAGTGCACTTAGATGATTTTATTCACTCTTCTGTTTGCACACGAAATATGCAAAAATGTTTTGACCAATTTCACTGTCAGTGTTCACACGGGAGGCCTTTAAGATAAAGTAGAATTTAATTCATTTAGCTTTTCGCTATTGGAACATATAAAGTTTTAGTTTACTAGTAATTATTTGTCCATTACATCTAGAATTTTCTTTGCGCTGCGTAAGGGCCATCCATAAAGAACGCAAGTAAAAATTGCAAATTCGTTTATTTGCCTCACCCCGTCCTCTCATCTTTGTACGACAACTATACATCATCCGTTTACCACAATATAACATAAGCATAGGCGCAGACGCAGCCCACCCCCCTCACACCCCACCCCCATTGCCCACCGCTTCACGCGTACATAGTTGATGGATGCCCCCCTCCCCTCCCCCCCCCCCCCTCCTGGGTGTGAAGTTCACCATGCGGCGCTTAAGTGAAAGAACGTATGCATATGACTGTGTTGACTTTCTTAGCCTTTGGGTAGTTTCTTAGGATCCTCGTATCCTCAATTTCTGTTCCTTCAGTAGTTTTGAATTCTTCTGTGAACTTTATGATTGTATGTCTGAACAGATTTCTGTTCTGATCTGTGTTTTCTAAAGAAAAAAAATTGTCACCTCCCCCCCCCCCCCCCCCCGTCTCACATCCTCACCCCGAAAAAAACTGGTGCGCGGCGCATTGTGCTTTTACGATAAACGCTTTGACTTCAACGTATTAATCCTCAGCAGCGTCACGCTCAGTCCAGGAGCCTGGTCCAGTGTTTCCTCATGGGTGGGGGGGGGGGGGGCAAAGTATGAGCGAGAATAGAGGTGGGTAACGCCAGACAAAAATAATAGATAAATTATAGTTAAATCTGAATCTGCTAGGCAGTGTATATTGTTGAGAAACGTGAACACTATATTTACCAAATTGTACACACACATTTGACAGTCGAGATCATGATTTGAGAATGAGATACATTTGACTTTGTTAATGCTGCAAGATTATTGAAATTTACATTTCTCGGTCTAAGGTTTACCCACTGTAGTATTTTTCTGGTGATAATGTAAACTGTTGTTGTTCGGTGCAGATATATACTTGCTGATGTAGTTGCTGGATATATTGAAATAGTTGTTAATTTAAAGAGTAAACAATAAAAGAGTATCATATATTACGACAAGTTTTTTTTTAGCATAGGTGGTCATTGGCCACATGTGCTCTACCCATCCTGTGGGGCATCTGTCGCCTGTCCGTCCGTCTATAAACTTTATTTTGCTACCGCTCTTTCAGTTTTCATTGGATCGTAGTAGAATATTGTGGAAATATGACTCACTTAAGGGTACAAATGCCCATTACGCTATTTTTGCAATTGGCTAGTTTTCGCCAGTTTGTTAAACCTGTCACCACATTTGCAAAAAAAAAAAAGAAAGCCTACTGCTGCTACAAATGTTGTTAAATTTATTCAAATTAGTCTGGATCGTGGGTACAGGAGTACTAGCGCCGATCTTTTTTTATTTTCGCCACTTCAGCGGTTCGCAAAATTTTGGCGCTTTGGCGGCAAAATTTTGGCACACTTTTCATTATTTTAAGCTTAGCGTATTTGATGGATTTAATAGCTGTGGATTCATTTGAAAGTTGCATGAGGATTTGTGCAAAGTCGATTGTAACAAGGCAAGCCATTGGCTTAAAACACCCACCTTGTACTTACAGAGAGACTTCGCATGCCAGGCATTGGTCTTGAAGTGTTTGTGGTAGACTTCAATACCTGCCTCGCTTTTAATTTTGCTTTACGATCTACTGAAAACTGGCGGGAATATCGCGGGGGTGAAATATCTCCCTTGTCTCTTTGGCTATTATTTATTTTGCATTTCGCCTAAAATTGGTCGAAATATTGGCGAAAAAACATGTTTTTATTAAAATTTAAAACTACGCTTGGGATATAACCTTACTGTCATGAAATGTAGTCTAATTTTGCTGTTACTATTTGGTGATTGGCCATAAATTTGCGAATAAATTGACCAAAATCCAACTTTCTTAAAAACGTATCTCTTATTAATTTATTGGAAACTCTTAAAATTTTGATTGAAAGTAGAAGGAGACCAACAGACTTTTTTTGTCGATTCGCCAAATATGACGGAATTTGATCGAAACCAGTTTTTGTTATAAACGTAAAAACGCCCTCTTAGGATTTTTAGTGAAAACGTCATAAAATGTTAATTGAATGTGGGGGCCACAAGCGTCCACCTTGCTATTATTATTATTATTATTATTATTATTATTATTATTATTATTATTATTATTATTATTATTATTATTATTATTATTATTATTATTATTATTATTATTATTATTATTGTTATTTTGGGTGATTTACCCCCCCCCCCAAAAAAAAAGGGGAAATGTTGGCAAAAAACTAGGTTCTTATTCAGATCGTAACTGACTGAGGGATATAGTCTTCCTATCTTTTCGTTTTTGTTAAAGGTAGTGGACATTAATATCTACGTGACTATTACCTTTGTGGCGATTTGCCCCAATTTGGCGGAAATATTGGTGAGAAACCATTTTGTATTAAAATCTTGACGATGCTTGGCATACATCCTTACTGTCTTGAAAGTTTGGTTAACGGTTATAAGTATATGTCACATATCCTGACATCAGTGTTCGTGAGCTGAGACATAGCCCATGGACAATCTTGACTGATAATATCACAACAATTCGTAACCAAATTAAATATACAGTCGGCCAAAAATACCATAAAGTTGATAAACTACCTTACAAACAAGGAATTACAAATGTCATTGCTTACGACTGGGGCGTAAAATTCGTGAAATGTACAATGCATGTAGACCTGAACGATCGCAAAAGTTATGATCCTCTACACAAACGTTATGACCGCGTCCATTAGAACAGAAAAGTAAGCAAAACGACCGAAACCCCTTATAATCCCTCTTTTTGGGTGGAGGCGGAGGGTAAGGGTGGGGTGGGGGGGGGGGGGGGGACATTTTTGGCAATCAAATGTCGCATGTATGCCGGTACTCTGTGCAAAAAAAAAAAAGAAACATGCAAACACCCCCCCCCCCCCCCCCACCGTCCGGTTGTAATTCCACTGAAGTTTTAGTTATTAACTGAAATACCGTTAATTGCAATACCTTAAGGAAAATATTTAATGCCTGGCTCACTTTTATTCAATTTAAAAAATAATGGTGCGTAAAGCATAAGCATAACTAGACCGAATTTCGCTACACGTAGCGAAGTAGTACCCACTTGCAAGGGCAGAGACATAACATATTTTGTCAAAGACACATTTTTCAGTGTTTCAACATAATTGTCAGCTTCCGAATTATTATCTTGAACGAGGCCATCGAAGTGAATATAATGTAACCTCATTTGGGCACAAAAAAATCAAATTCAGTTTTCTAACCGTTTTTGAGATACTGGTCAACTTGCAGTTTTTGACCTTGACCATGATGGAGGAGGTAAAGATCACCGAGGTACCTCTTATATAACGTCTTTTTGGCCCAAAGGGTCGAAAATGAGCTCAAAATCGCTCTATCTCTAACCGTTTTCGAGATAATAGTCAACTTCCGGTTTTTGACCTTGACCGTGACCCAGAAGGTCAAGGTCACCGAGGGACCTCTTATGTAACGTTGTTTAGGCCCGAAGGGTCAAAAATGAGCTCAAAATCGCTCTATCTCTAACCGTTTTCGAGATAATAGTCAACTTCCGGTTTTTGACCTTGACCGTGACCCAGAAGATCAAGGTCACCGAGGTACCTCATATGTAACGTTGTTTAGCCCCCAAGGATCGAAAATGAGCTCAAAATCGCTCTATCTCTGACCGTTTTCGAGATAATAGTCAACTTCCGATTTTTGACCTTGACTGTGACCCAGAAGGTCAAGGTCACCGAGGTACCTCTTATGTGAGGTTGTTTAGGCCCAAAGGGTCGAAAATGAGCTCAAAATTGCTCTATCTCTAACCGTTTTCGAGATAATAGTCAACTTCCGGTAATTGACCTTGACCGTGACTCAGATAGTCAAGGTCACCAAGGGACCTCTTATGTAACGTTGTTTAGGCCCAAAGGGTCGAAAATGAGCTCAAAATCGCCCATCTCTCACCGTTTTCGAGATGAGTCGGCCTGTCGTTAAGGACACGTGAAGTCACGTGACCTTTGACCTTGACCCTCAAGGTCAAGGTTAGTTTTGAAAGTTTACCCTTTACTGGGTACGTTTTATGTATTCACACTGGGATTTGAGCACCTTTATGGCTACTTTTCGTGATTAATAGGTGTTTCCAAAAATATTTTGACCTCAATTTGACCTTGACCTCTGAGGTGCAAGGTCAAAAATTTTTACGGATTTGACGACAACTCATTACCCTTTATGTCTCTGCCACATGCCGTCTTTTTACGACAAACCTTGTAGGAGGAGTTTTCTGGAAACCACTTTGAGGTCAGAAAAACTTTGACCTCAATTTGACCTTGACCTTCAAGGTCAAGGTCAAAAAATTTTGCGGATTTGACGACATCTCGTCACCCTCTATCACTGTGCCAAATTTCATCGTCCTACGTCAAATAGCGTAGGAGGAGTTTTCTGGAAACCTCCGTGACGGAAAAAAAAGAGAAAAAATAAAAGGAAAAAAAAGGGCAGAAATTTCCAGAAAAACTACAAACTTATTCCCATTTGCAAACGAAGTTTGCAAGTGGGAAAAATAGATGCTTGTTTTCACAAGTCAAATGCAATGCAGAAATGGTTCTTCTGAGTGTAAAACAAGCAACGCGCAGTAAAGTTAACCTGTCATATGAAAATTATGAAGTGTGAAAAATATGGGCTTATTCGCAGAAGATACAGTTACTCGAGAGCTTTTTTAACACAACCAGTTCTGGGGGTAAGGGGGGGGGGAGCTGTTTGCATTGGGTTTCTTTCCTCCGAACACCGGACCCATTCATAAAAAAACATCAAATTATTATTAATAAGAACTGAAACTATTAGGTTAATCGGATTTCGTCACAGCTGCCCTGTGGATCTAATCTCGTGAAATCTATGAATTATGTGCTCACGTGTTTTCGCCGGAGCAATTAATAGGCCCGTTTATGTAATCGAACACATATTTGTGTGCATTTGCGAAACGTTCGGACATGTCATCCCATTTGAGTATTGTGAAAGAAGATTTAGTATGCATATATCTTATACATATATAAAACATGTGTACACCTTCAGATTCTCCACTGCCGGTGCTTGTCTTTCATTTGAGAGAGGGGTGTTACTTCATGGAACGAAATAATGACACGTAATGTAAAAATTTCTCATAACCTGAGTCATCTCTCGCAGGGAATGCCCGATTGCCCGCCAGGTTTTGGTTGTATTATTGCCGGTATCTCGTGGCGATATCAGATTAAAACATTGGCACGTCGAGGAATATTGATCTTGATGAAATTGACCAATGATAGGGGTGCTGGGACGGCACATCGGATTTGTCGTATTTTTTCGTTACAATCAGGCTTGACCAGCAAACAAACTTTTCTCTAAGCCTCAATAGTTCCGATTCTGAGAGTTTTTTAACTGACGTATTTATTCACGTCATCGGGTTGCGTCACTTTGCTCTGTTACCGAAGTGCTGGCCAATTGTTCCGCTCAGCCCACCAGTAAAATGCGTTTCTCCGACGTTTGTTGCCTACACAAAGTGACATACACAAAGTGAAACTCTCCACCAAGATTCTGATACTGTGTTTTGACGAAGCTACCTCTTCTACGCAATTTCTAAAATAAATAAATAAATAAACAAATAAAGCAAATAAAAAAGAGAAAAAAAAGCTCAGTGATAATGTAAGTTGATTCGTTTTTTTTTTTCGTTTTTTGTTTTTTGTTTCGTTTTTGAGGTACACAAATAACTTCGTTCTGCTACGTCGAATCTTTGGGCTTCTGACAATGAAATATCGGAGGTTTATGGATAAATTAGGTCGCATGAACTACATGATGGAAATTCAACGTAGTATTGTAGCTCTGTATGGATGTTGAATAGTGAAACATTAACTCTGGCTTCAAATATTTATCGTTGTCCATTAATCTCTATTTTCAAACTGGATATATAAAGTAACATTTCAAGCCTTAATTTTGCCTTAAATTTGACGTTAATGTAAACAAACAAATAAACAACGACTGGTTGTAACAAGGTGAACATACGGTTATCCGATAAAAAGCCTGGTTGTTTTGTTTTTCTACTTTAGCTCTTGTTGCATTTTTTTGTTTTTTTTTGGTATTTTTATGTTCTCATTTGCATTTGGGCTATCGTTTTATTTCGATATCGCTTTACTTTCACGTCGTAAAAAATGACAAGTCAACTGTTTCTAAACGCACTGGTAACGTTAATTTGCCGCCTTTGTATCGAGAAGTATTAAGGTTTGTGACTCGGATCTCCAATAACATTAACTTCTGATCTGATCCAGGGGATATGGGTCCTTTGTTTTAGGATCTCATGCGTAAATACATAATCGTATTAAGGGGGAGGGGCCGAGGGGAATCTTTAATATATATGATCAGCACCACTGAGGCAGAAAAAGACTCACATTTGGATTTTCTTGAGTAAATATTAATCATGTAAGTACAAATTTCTTTAAGAAAAAAATATAATTTTACAGAAATTTTAATTTTGTAGTTGTGCGATACCTGTACTTAGTGGCGACAATATTTCTTCTAAATGAAGAAGAAAAAAGAACGTGAAAAAACTATAATTGCTACAAATTAATAACATGGTTTCTGCAGGCCTGGAAAGTCTTGGAATTTTGTGAAAGTGTCATACGTAAAGACACGTAAATTGAAAATGTAATTAATTGAAATTACATATATATTATAACTGTATATTATATTATAACTGTATTACATTTACTTCAAAAGTAAATAAAGTCCTGGAAATGTGCCTTAAGAAATCCTGTAAAGTCCTGGAATTTTTGGGTGAGTCCGGGTGCAGGATATTTTCGATATTATGCTACAATTAAATGGTTACAAATTATTTATAAAAAAGCTGCTGTTATTTTGTGCGATGCTAAAAACTAAATTATAAATGATTTTTAATTTTGCAGAGTATTTGTCCTGAAGGCAAACATTGGCAGAAATGCGAATTCTTTTGCTGTTATACTTCGTAAGCTTGGCGCTAATAACACGTAAGTTACAACGTTTTAATGTACCATTCTTTCACTGTTTTAAGCCCTCTTACAGGGTTTTCTTTATGGTTCCCTTGTGTAAAAGTACAGGTTGATGCGTGAAGGATATTTGACCAACCGCAATTTGACCAACCTCTTAATGAAAAAAAAACGGACATTTGACCAACTTCATAATTTATAGCCTAGTGAGAGATTCTGATAACGGGAATGAGTAAAGACCCAGTCGATGCAACTGAACGAAAAAAAAAATGTGCAAGACAGGAGAAATTCTATTATCTTTGTTCACTCTTCCTCTTTCACAAAATACTGGACCCATGGGGGGGGGGGGTGGAGTTATTCTCATTAACATAACTTCAAACGTATAACACTGATCTACAAATTTAGATGGCGGCAAAATAAAAATCAAGAAATGCCCCGAGAACACACGCGTCGAGGCGAAGGAAGGGAAGCGTTGGCAGAGGGTCAAGTGGAGTACCAGCAAAATGGAGCGATACCTTGACAGTCGCTACACCAGCGAGGGTTACACGTAGGACTCATATTTAATCTCAAGCACATTCTTCACTGTTATGTAGGCATGGCGTAAATTATTCCAGAAAATGTCTTATAAAATTTGACAATAGAGGCATATGTTTGAAGTTAAGAGCATATGAGCCACCATTTAGGTGACATTGTGAGATATTACAGAAGCAAAAAAATATTTCCTCGATGTATTTAACTATTATGGTTGTAAAACTGGATTTATTTATGGAATGCCATTTTCGCATTTATTAGATAATCATTCATATCAGGAATAAATTTTTTATCTCAGAAATTTATTTTTTTTATATATCAAGAATCAATTGTTGATCAAGAATTAATTATTTTTTTATATCAAAAATAAGCATTAAATATTATATGGAATACCGTTTTAGCATTTAATGCTTATTTTTGATATCAAAATATAATTAAAGATATCAATGTAGATCTCATTAATTTATAGTGTGCTATCAATAATTGAATTTTAGATTGGCAAAAATTTATTTTTGAGATCAAAAAATCAATTTTACAAACATGAAAATTCTTAAAGGAGACACACATTTATATAAAATTTAACGATTCGTAAATGAAATGTTGCAGATGAAAACTTGAATTATTGATATTGATAATAACAACACAGTTACTGAGTTCAAGAATTTGTACGGTAAAAAAAGTAAACGAAAGATTCTCTATACAAGGACCAGTCATTATTTTATTCACAAATGTCTGCTTCTGTATTTTTCATATAAAAATAGACTGATATTTTGATATCACAAATTAATTTTTGAGAGAAAAAAAAATTGTTTGCAGTTTTTAAAATACAAATAAAAAAATCTCATTCTGAAATAATGATATCTCAATTAAATCATATTTGATATCAATAAATATTTCTTGATACCTCTAAATATTTATTGATATCCAGAATTAGCTTTTGAGGTGAAGAATATATTTAGATATATCAAAAATGTAATGACAGAGAGCAAAAATTAATTCTTGATATCAGTAATTCCCTGATAAATGTAAAAATGGCATTCTACATTAATTGGTAAAATCTTTGACACAATTTGCATCCTTTCCGTAACCGTAATTATTTCTATAATTTTATGCACAATGTAGCAAAACAATCATTTCATCAAAAATCTTGACACAACACAGAATGGAAAGGGTGAAACTTCGCCGGAGACAAAGTGATTTACCACAGACAGATCTTGAAAGCAATGACAAATTTCCTGTTGGACTTTGGGAAATCGTCTACGAAATAGAGGTGCTCGGCAAGAAGAAACCTGCATTTTGCCGATTTACCATTGAAGTTGTGCGTAAGTACAGCTGTTAAAGTTGAACGGTTTTAGTTCTTTCTGAGCCTTCTACTAACAATTTTCAAATACTCTATGAAAACCTAGCTGATGAAAGTATTAGGACATTTTACAACATAAACAGCTGAAAAGACAACGCGTTTAGGTGAATAAAAATACCTCTAAAATTAAATAAATGACATTTGTAAGCCTGCCTTACAGCAAGAGTGAGCAATGATCTGAATAATTTCGCATTGACTGGAGGTCTATGGATCAGGGAGATTTGAAACAGCTCTGGATCAACATGCCCATCCCCTCAAGTTGTTTGCTGTCAGAACCAACATGTGGACACAGCACTTTCTGGTGTTCTCAGCGACACCCCTATCTCATGTTTTCCCTTTTAGAACCAACATGCGGGATACCACCACTTTCTGGTGATCTCAACGACACATCTATCTCACACATGGTTTACTATATGGGAACTGGCCTAGAAAGCATGCATGATTTGGACGAAGCGGAGCGTCACCAAACGGAAGGCATCAGCTACCTTCATCAAGACCTCGTTGCCGTAGCCTGCAATAACCCGTAAGTAAAGTTTGTTCACATTAAAGTCAAGTTCAATATATAATTGTTACCATTAAATATTCATTCTTTAAAGATCGATAACCTATTTTTAAAAAAATCCTCATTCTACTTAAACGTCGACCACCCGGCTCACGGTAACCGTGATTGCAAAAATCTTCGAAACCGAGCGACTAAATCAGAAAGAATCTGGATCTGATATTAATACAGTAAAACACAATATCCAATAAAAAGTTTGTACGTTTGAAAGAAATAAATCAGACATAATGTTGGGCAAATGGCTTTTTGCTTAATTGCTTTTAACTCAGCGGCATCACTGGTGGTTTAAATAATTTATTTATCTATGTAAGTGTAATGAGTTCCACTCTGATAACATAATTAATCCAAAACGAAATTCAGCTACAGCACACAAACATAAAAACTTCTAATGTAACAACTAAAATCTTCAGCAAAAATTTATGACATTTTATACCTGAAATTGCTTGATACAGTTTCAAATTAATCTACTGCCTTTTCAAACCGGATTCGAAAATGCAAGAAGGAATATTAAGTTGAGATGCAATAACGATGTGGTCTAGTTGGTGTTTTATTCAGTCAAGTCATGGTGCCTTAAATTGCCGAGAAGCAATGAACTATTTTTATGATTTCATAACAATGCCATAATCAAGCAATGACCTTGTTTTAACAGTAATGGTTACGCGGCCGAGAACATAACTGGCGTCCACAACGAATCAGTGGCATTCTATCTCTGCGCGGAAATAGGCAAGGACAGCGATAAAGTGAGAATACTGCAATGGCGTCACGTATTCGGGAATAATTTTACATGCGAAAGTGAGTAGCATTCTGATTATTTGATAGTGTGCTATCTGTTTAAGCTTCACTTTTCGGTTGCAGTTATATAGTCTCAAAAGTGAAATAACCATTAAATCTAAGTGGATTAAAAAAAAACTGATAGTTGATCATGTGTTAACCACTTAGTTACTAATGTTGGGCATTTGTCTGCAAGTTTTGAAATGTGGTGACAATTACACGTTGAACATGCGGTCACCATATATCTAATTATAATATATTCACGCATATAGTAAATATATAATTAACACATGATTTGTTTCGACGCATGTTTTGATATGTTAACCATGTGGTAAACATGTAGTTAGCGAATAAATGTTGAGCTCTGTAGCCATATACTTGATAACGTATCTTGACTACCTATAACAACCATATGTTAACAATATTGTAACTACATTGTCACCAACTTTACCATATAAGCAATGAAACATACGTTAAACATATGATTATCTTATCGGCTGACTGTGATTTGAACATGTGGCCAACAGATGTGTGGTTAAATGCAGTAAACATATGTTTCATGGTCAAATATCGCCATGTGGTTGAACATATGATTGGAGTGTAGCGACCACATTTGGTTAATATCTGCTGCAGCGTTTCATATCAAGGCCAACATTGAAATGATTTGCATAAAAGGCGAAAAATTATCTACTACGATTAAATAATTGGTGGTTGTGGTTGTGTTAACTTAAATCTTTGGAAGCAGCAAGAAGTTAAATACTAGGCATGGTATGAGCACAGGTGTGAGGTTTGTTTGGTCCAGCCTGACTATTAATAAAATGCAGCAAGTATTTCATGTTTACGCTTTTGTTGACCACAGGAACTTATTGTGAACTTCCACAGCTGTCTGGCAACCAGCAGGTGATATATGCTGGACAGGGGACGTCCGGATCTGATGTAGTGCTGAGCGGCTTAGAACATGAAGATTACGTTTCTTTTGACCTATATCAATTTGTTTATCTGACCTGCGACACAGAGTAAGCTATTGACCAAATTTTAGTTATTAAAACAAGACTTGTTCAACATCGGGATACAAGAGTTTTGTCATGCAGTAGTGCAACGGAGCAATATGGTGCTATTTTATGCACTCATTTTTGCAACGGTTTTTAGTAATTCATAACGTTTTTTTTCTGCGGAGAAGGTAAAAACTATGTTTGTGGTTAACATTTGTTACTGCTGCCAAGAAGAGAGTGCACAGAATTTTAGCTTGTAACAGAATACAGGTATGCCTTTACGTTGATTTTTTTGCTTGTAAAACAGGACACATTACCTGTATTCTGAGGAGACTAATGACTTTCCAGGGAGCCTATACCACTGTCAGGCAACTGAAGAACGGAGAATAGAATTCGCGCACGTTCGCGGACACGAGCACTTTGCTTGCCGAGGTAATGACTGTAATCAACAACAGTAAAATTATGATTTTGATTATTAATAATAATAGTAATAATATCAATAATATTACTAACACTAATACAAATAATAATTGTTATTATTGTTATTATTATTATTATTATTATTAGTAGTAGTAGTAGTAGTAGCAGTAATAAAAATAATAATAATTGTTACAGTAATAATAATAAATAGTATTAGTAGTAATCGCAGCAGTAGTAGTAGCTGTAAGAGTAGCAGTAATGGTAGTAGTAGTAATACACGCCAGTATTAATATGTAAAATTTCATTTTTGTGTTGCTGCATATTTTCATACGTTCATGATTTCAGAACATGACAGTGGCACATGTATGGAAGACATGTTTCGATGTGCGGATGATGGGCGCTGCATCGAGGAGCACAGGCGCTGTGATTTGGTGGAGGACTGTGTTGATGGTTCCGACGAAGCTGGTTGCAGTGAGTGTTGTTATTATAGTGTGTTTCTTCATAAAAGAGCTGGTGTTGTTTGTATCGAAGTAGGGTATGAGACTGAAAACTTGCCTGGGGCGAAAAGATGTCTTAATTTAGGCAATAAATTGAAACAAGTTAACTTTTTAATTTACAAAAAATACAACTCTAGAAGATCACCGAAATAATTCATTATTATTTTCGAAACAGAAAAGGTTTTTTTCATATACTCCTCTTTAGCCATTGTACTATACATGGATTTATATTGTGCTGGTCTATCGAGATCAATAGGAAGGGTGGGTTGGGTTATGTTGTGGCATTTGACATAGGCGCAGCATCTCCAGTTGCTCAAAGAAATTTAAAAACCTGAAAATTTTACTTTGTATATTCTAATTTTTTCTTACCCGTCGCAGAGGCATTCGTTGAGTTCAACACAGATCTAGTTATGATGCACCGCGTAGGACTCAATCATCCAAACTACTTACCAGTCTGTGCTGATATCATTACACACGCAGTTGATTTAAAAGGAGAAGAAATCTGCAGTGATCTTGGTCTTGGGTACATGATCCTTTTTCTTTTACTACTACTAAACTACTACAGCAACTACTATTACTACTAGCTGGAATAACAATGCCGTTTATTGCTAATATAAATCTAATAAGCTTACACATTTAGTGTGATGCAGCTACTTCTGTATAACTTCGGTAGTAGGTTTTGCTGCAAAATTAAAACCGCAGCCCTAAAGTGCAATTGCAGTAGAGAAAGCTTCTTAACTGTCCCCGAAGTGCGATATCTTGCTTTCCAAGTGCCAAGTTTTATTTAGACCCACGTATGTAACATGCAAAAAAGAACTTCCTTTATGTGTTTCAGGAACACGTATTCACAAAACAGCATTTCAGTACACGAATTACCAGAGTTTGCAAGAAAATACGGATTTATCGTTTACAAGCCATTTGGGAACAAGGGCAGCATTGCAATATCAGAATTACTGGGGGATCTTGTTGGTGAACTTTTTGGCGGAAAACAAGAAATTGTCGCATTTGTGGAAAAATTAACTTTAAAAATATTTGGTCTTGTTGATGATTATTTGAGAGGATCATCTGAGATAGAGGAACTAGATGTGTTACTACAGGAATTTGCTGTGGGAGTTCTTGGTACCTTAGAAGGACAGAACGAGACACGCATCGACATCGCCCTCGAGAGACTATTGTCGGATCTTTTTAATGTTATTGAAGGGTCTGGCAGTGGCTTGCAGAGTTTAAGTGAAATATATCCAGTTTTCAGGGAATTCATAGATGACCTGCTTGACATGTTTCTTGAAGGATCAGGCAATGGAGAAGAAATCACTGATGCTTTTGGGAGAATTATTGATGGCATTTTGAATCTTATAGACGGATCCGGAAGTGGTGAAGTGGATGAGCTTGGTACAATATTGAAGGACTTTATGGGTGGTCTGGTCTCTGCCTTAGCTGAAGGGTCAGGTAGTGAAGGTGATATCGGAATAGTTTTGGAGCGATTTCTCGGTGATATATTAAATCTTACTGAAGGGTCTGGGAGTGGTTCAGAGGGATTAGTTTTTGAACTGATTTCAGTTTTGCGGGGAATTATTGGAGATGTATTCCACTTGTTTGAGGAAGGTTCGGGCAATGGTACAGCAATCGGAGCAGTCTTGAAGAGATTAATAAGCGCCATATTTCGTATAATAGGTAGTTCTGGGAGTGACCTGGGTCCCGCAGAAAAAGTTGGAGAAGCATTTGGGCAGTTGATATTTAGTCTGTTCGAAGCATTTGATGGTTCAGGAAATGATTTTACAGAATTAGGATTAGCCATCCAAGACTTAATTGGTGAAGTGTTCACTGTCTTTGATGACTCATCGAGTGGTTTCGGACGTCAACAGCCAATAGTATCAATTATAAAACAATTTGTTGGTCGCCTATTCATGCTCTTTGATAGTTCTGGAGATGGGCAAGATACTGTCAATGGTTTTGCAGTGGCTATAGGGGAATTGATGGATGGCCTTTTTGATGTTTTCGGTGGATCAGGGAGCGGAGGAACGGAATTACAGGAACTACAGTCAATCATACAAGCTTTTCTCGGTCGCATATCTCTGGCAATTGTTGAGCTAAATAATGGATCGGGCAATGTGGAACAGATAAGTACAGCTTTCCAGGAACTCATTTCAGACATATTTAACCACATTGATGGTTCTGGCTCTGGAAGCCTGGGAGAGTTTGGAAACGTATTACAGGGTGCATTGGGCCGTATATTCTATGCTTTAATTAATTCCGATATCGCGGTAGACCGTATCGACGAACTGGGAATTGCAATTCAGCAGTTAGTTAATGGAACTTTTACCTTAATACATGATTCGGAGAGTGGAGCTGGGGAAATGCAACAACTAGGAAGTGCAATAGAAGTATTTGTTGGTCGCATGTTTTCTGCCTTTGGTTCTTCTGGTAATAACACAGGTGCTGGAGAACAGATACTTGTAGCTATTGAACAACTTATCAGCAATGTTGTAGGGGCACTGGACAGCAGTGGGAGTGGGTCAGGCAGTGGGGAGGACTTGGACGTAATCATAGATGAATTTGTGTCTCGCATCTTTGTAGCCTCAGAAGCAATAAATGTAGAGGAAGTAGACAGAGCTGTACAGGAATTAAATGAAGATCTATTCGCTGTGTTTGGAAGTGGATCTGGCGATGGGGCTCTAACACTGGTGCAGGAACTTCTTGGAAGTACATTTGGTCTGTTTGGTAGCGGTTCAGGCAAAGAAGAAAGACTAGGAAGAGCATTACAAGGATTAATTACAGTTATTTTTGACGATATCGGCAGTGGCTCTGGAGACGATCAGGTATTAGCAGCTGTTTTACATGAACTTGTCGGTGGAATATTCGGTTTATTTGATGAAGGCTCGGGAAAGGTAGAAGAATTTGGAATGACTTTACAACAGATAATTTCAATCATTTTTGAAAGCACAGGTAGCGGTTCAGGGAATGGACAAGAATTGGAAACAATACTAAAGGAAGTTATTAGAGGCATTTTTTATGTGTTTGGACACAGTGAGAATGATCCCGGATTAATCTTACAGAGATTATTTGAAGTTATATTTGAAGATTTAAGTGGAGGATCAGGTAGTGGGGCTGATTTTGGACAAGCCTTGCAGGAAGTTATCGATCGTATATTTGACGAGCTTGACTCTGAATCCGGAAGTGGACCCGGAAACCTGGGAGAGTTTGGAAACGTATTACAGGGCGCATTGGGCCGTATAGTCTATGCTTTAATTAATTCCGATAGCGCGGTAGACCGCATTGACGAACTGGAAATTGCAATTCAACAGTTAGTTAATGGAACTTTTACCTTAATACATGATTCGGAGAGTGGTGCCGGGGAAATACAACAACTAGGAAATGCAATAGAAGTATTTGTTGGTCGCATGTTTTCTGCCTTTGGTTCTTCTGGTAATAACACAGGTGCTGGAGAACAGATACTTGTAGCTATTGAACAACTTATCAGCAATGTTGTAGGGGCACTGGACAGCAGTGGGAGTGGGTCAGGCAGTGGGGAGGACTTTGACGTAATCATAGATGAATTTGTGTCTCGCATCTTTGTAGCCTCAGAAGCAATAAATGTAGAGGAAGTAGACAGAGCTGTACAGGAATTAAATGAAGATCTATTCGCTGTGTTTGGAAGTGGATCTGGCGATGGGGCTCTAACACTGGTGCAGGAACTTCTTGGAAGTACATTTGGTCTGTTTGGTAGCGGTTCAGGCCAAGAAGAAAGACTAGGAAGAGCATTACAAAGATTAATTACAGTTATTTTTGACGATATCGGCAGTGGTTCTGGAGACGATCAGGTATTAGCAGCTGTTTTACATGAACTTGTCGGTGGAATATTCGGTTTATTTGATGAAGGCTCGGGAAAGGTAGAAGAATTTGGAATGACTTTACAACAGATAATTTCAATCATTTTTGAAAGCACAGGTAGCGGTTCAGGGAATGGACAAGAATTGGAAACAATACTAAAGGAAGTTATTAGAGGCATTTTTTATGTGTTTGGACACAGTGAGAATGATCCCGGATTAATCTTACAGAGATTATTTGAAGTTATATTTGAAGATTTAAGTGGAGGATCAGGTAGTGGGGCTGATTTTGGACAAGCCTTGCAGGAAGTTATCGATCGTATATTTGACGAGCTTGACTCTGAATCCGGAAGTGGACCCGGAAACCTGGGAGAGTTTGGAAACGTATTACAGGGCGCATTGGGCCGTATAGTCTATGCTTTAATTAATTCCGATAGCGCGGTAGACCGCATTGACGAACTGGAAATTGCAATTCAACAGTTAGTTAATGGAACTTTTACCTTAATACATGATTCGGAGAGTGGTGCCGGGGAAATACAACAACTAGGAAATGCAATAGAAGTATTTGTTGGTCGCATGTTTTCTGCCTTTGGTTCTTCTGGTAATAACACAGGTGCTGGAGAACAGATACTTGTAGCTATTGAACAACTTATCGGCAATATTGTAGGGGCACTGGACAGCAGTGGGAGTACGTCAGGCAGTGGGGAGGACTTGGACGTAATCATAGATGAATTTGTGTCTCGCATCTTTGTAGCCTCAGAAGCAATAAATGTAGAGGAAGTAGACAGAGCTGTACAGGAATTAATTGAAGATCTATTCGCTGTGTTTGGAAGTGGATCTGGCGATGGGGCTCTATCATTGGTGCAGGAACTTGTTGGAGGTACATTTGGTCTGTTTGGTGGCGGTTCAGGCCAAGAAGAAAGACTAGGAAGAGCATTACAAGGATTAATTGCGGTTATTTTTGACGATATCGGCAGTGGTTCTGGAGACAATCAGGTATTAGCAGCTGTTTTGCATGAACTTGTCGGTGGAATATTCGGTTTATTTGATGAAGGCTCGGGAAAGGTAGAAGAATTTGGAATGACTTTACAACAGATAATTTCAATTATTTTGGAAGGCACAGGTAGCGGTTCAGGGAATGGACAAGACTTGGAAACAATATTACAGGAAGTTATTAGAGGCATTTTTTATGTGTTTGGACACAGTGAGAATGATCCCGGATTAATCTTACAGAGATTATTGGAAGTTATATTCGAAGATTTAAGTGGAGGATCAGGTAGTGGGGCTGATTTTGAACAAGCCTTGCAGGAAGTTATCAATCGTATAATTGACGACCTTGACTCGGAATCCGGAAGCGGATCTATACTCGTCGAATTTTTTGACAACCTGTTGCAATGTTTATCCAATGTCGATATTGAACGTGAAATCAATCATGTCTCACGTATGTTCGCAAGTGGATATGGTAGTGATGATAACATCAGACTTGCTTTTGAGGACTTCTTTGATCGCAACTGTGAAGAATTTAATGTAACAATGAGTGTATCGGGTAGCGGCAACTATTTTGATCTTGTCTTAGAGGAACTTTTCGGTCGGCTCTTGAATAGTTCTGGTAGCGGTTCCGGTTTCGAAGACGCTATATCAATCTTGGTAGATTTTTTAAATTCGCTCTTCAGCACATTGAGTAGTGGATCAGGCAGTGGTGACATGCAGCGAAAGGACTTGTTGACGGAGCTGATTCAGCATTTGTTTGATAGCGTTCTTAGTGGCTCTGGAAGTGGTGAGAACATTGAGATAATCTTACAAGATGCAGGTGGTTTTGCCCGGGATTTCCTGGGAGAATTTTTCCGTTTGTTAGCGATGCTGGATACACGTAGTTTAGACGGAGGCGGAAGTGGTAGCAATGAATTTGACGGATATGTACCAAGATCATATTTTCAGTAAGTAAATGTTTGCTGCTAATTTTATTTCTCATTTTTCTGTTATGCGCAAGAACCTGCTGGTTTTCCTTTGCTTTAAATTGGTAGTGTGCTCTGACTGTGGCTGAGCTATTCCACATTCTGTGAATACACTTTTGTATTCTTCGTTCATCAGACTACAATGTTATATGTAAAGAAAGTAGTGGGTTTTTTTGTTCACCATCTTATTTCTACTACCACATGATTTGTGTTGTCCCTAATATTTAAACCTTTTATTTGATAATTACCTCAAAACATTTTCTGATATCCAGTTTAATAAACAATTTAAAACTTTTTTATAAATATTTGCGAGGCTTGTTGGCTCAAGTTTTCTGAATATAAAAAAATTAAGGTTTCCAAATAATTGAAAGATGAAAAAAAAAAAAGAAGAAATTATTAGATAATGAAAACTATGTTGAATAGATAAAATATAGCAGGAAGAACACACACATTTATTGATGATTTTATTATATATTTGCAGCCGTATTGAATATTGTCCAAGTGGCAAGGTATTGACTTTGAACTGTGAACATGCATGTAAGTATTGTCTTTAAACTTATGGTATAAATTTGAAGTTTAGTCTTCAGGGCAGGTTCAGGAGAAGGGATGGGGTCGCGGGGGCCTGTCTTCTGCTTCTTCTTCTTCTGTTTTTTTTTTTTAGAAGAAGCTCTCTTGAACATGGTACGTTTTTTCACAAGGGTTGATGAATTTAAATTAGCATCCAAAGGATTCCTAATTACCATTGATTTTATATAAAAATAAAACAATCAGTTTTATTTATTTATATATTCATTTTTTCTAATTTTAGACACGGAATGCAGAGAGCATGAATTTAGGTGTTTTAATGGACAACAGTGTGTGGATAACTCAACGGTGTGCGATTTTAAAGAAGATTGTGCCGATGGTTCCGATGAAGCAAACTGCTGTAAGAATAATGTCATTCTTTTCTATATATATTTTTATCTGTATTGCGTGGCAATGGTTAATGTGTCATTTTTCAAGCCAGCGGATTCTAGCAATTCTATTTGTAATCTATAAAAATCTAAAAGGTGTCCATTATCTTACTGAACATAAAAGGGCATAAAAGGATATGTTGTTTCATAGATATGCTTATTTGCTGATCAATCTAAATATCAAGTGAATGCAAATAAAAAAAAGATGGTTAAAAAAGAAAGCTCATCAGCAGTGGCCATATCACAAATGTTAACTGTGCAGTTAACTGATTCCGTTAACTGCTCCGTTTGAAACCAGAACATCCGAAAGTAGATTAATAAACTAAATCCACCTAATATTGTTTGTGTGATACAGCTAGATCGCTTCTAGGAGTACAGTTAACTGCTCGCTTCTAGGAGCACAGTTAACTGCCCAGTTAACTTTTGTGAATACCAGGGCAGACAGCAACATTGCTAGCAAATTGACTCCTGCTTCGTAGAGGTGTTTGAGGTGTTTCTTGTCACGGGCGAAAGGATAAATGGCACACACATGACATACTGGCGTTAAACAAAACCTTTAGCCTCAGTGAAATTAATTCTAGTTGCTGTTAGTAAATTATATTTCCACTGCCTTATGTGCATAGAAAAGACTGGACAATACTTTCCAAAAGCAAATGGTCAATACAACTGCAGATGCATTTGCATTAACTAAACAGTTTTACAATGCGTCTTGCCTGTTACTAATGGGCTTAAAAAATTGTTGTTGTTGATGGCACACCGAAACTAGGAAACAAGTGATTCAATTTCAGTCATCATAAACCGAGATGACGATGTGGGAGGCATCGGATTTCAGCTTCGGTTTGAGGATAACTTCCTTCCGGTGTGTGGGGACGGGTTCACAGACCTTGTAGCTGTTGCAGGCTGCCACTACTTCTATGGGTACGTCACTGCAGAAGGAAAACAATTAAGCAATGACTCTTCTTTCTCCACACCCCCCCCCAACCAAAAAAAAAAAAAAAAAAAAAAAAAAAAGAAAAAGAAAAAGAAAAAGAGATACATGCTAAAAATATCGATTCCTTTTGGGTGAGGTTCTGAATGGGTATTCTTACACCGATCTGTGTCAAATGCAAATCTAGCTGTGTCTCTGCAACCGAGGAAATTACTAAGCAAATGCTGTAATGTGTTCATATTTACGGAATGCCATTTTCACATTTATTAGGGAATTATTGATATCAAGAATTAATTTCTGATCTAAAAAATTGATTTTTTTGATATCAAGAATTAATTTTTGATCTCAAAAAAATCCATATTTTGATATCAAGAATTTTTGCTCTCTGTAATTGTAGTTTTTATATCTCTAAATGTATTTTAATGTCAAAAATAATTTTTGATATCAATAAATATTTAGAAATATCAAGAAATATTTATTGATATCAAAAGTGATTTAATAATATCTAAAATTGATTTTTTGAGATCACAAATTCAATTCTTGATAGCAAAAATGAAATATTTGAGAGGAAAATATCGATTTTGAGCTCAGTAATTCATTTTCCTTTTATTGATATCAAAAATTTATTTCAGATATCATTATTTCAGAATGAGACTTTTTAATATGTATTTTGAAATCTGCAAATGATTTTTTTGATCTCAAAAATTATTTTTGATATCAAAATATCAGTCTATTTTTTAAGCGGAAATGCGGGTATCTCTGCGCCATCTAGCGACCGAAATGCGTATTACATTGAATATCGCTGAGTTTGAATCCAAGTTTACACAGTATTAATAACTACTAAATCCGTCTAGATCGATTTTTTTTTCAAAGCCAAACAGGGTAGTGTCCAAAAATGGTTTATATTGATATTTTGTTCCTTAAGATTTTTTAAGTTTGTAAATTTGATTTTTTGATCTCAAAAATAATTTTTTTTATATCTAAAATTCAATTAATGATAGCAAATTATAAATTAATGAGATCTACATTGATTTCTTGATATCTTTAATTATATTTTGATGTCAAAAATAAGCATTAAATGTTAAAACGGCATTCCATAGGATCTTTCTTGAAATTTTTTACTGTTCAATTTTATGTAAATGTGTGTCTCTCTTACGATTTTTTAACTGTCTAAATTTGATTTTTTGATCTCAAAAATAAATTTTTGCCATCTAAAATTCAATAATTGATAGTGAAATATAAATTATTGAGATCTACATTGATTTCTTGATATCTTTAATTATATTTTAATATCAAAAATAAGCATTTAATGTTAAAACGGCTTTCCATACATATTTGAACAGCACTAACGGAACCTACACAATAGAAAGTCCGGAGCCGAGTGACGTGGAGCATGGGTACGTCAGTATTACGTATCCTAGCAACTACACTGGATACAACTATAATCAACTTGAAAGGCTGTTTAATGGTCACGTACCCCCACCTGAAGTCAGGTTAGTTTGATGTTTATTATTAATTGGTAAATTATGAGATATAAAATATTACCAGGCAAAATTCTCAGCCGAGAAACCGAGTTTTCACCGTGATACGGACGTGGGGAACATAATCTTGTTGAATTTGTCCAAACAGTTATTAAAGGTAAAAGGTACAGTTTGCAATTGCTTAGATGCAAAGTAATAATACCTAAAATTCTTTGTTTTTTTTCGCAGGCGGTTGTCCGACTGTTCCACCGATATAGTTTGCTTGCAGTGTGACGGAGAAGAATAAAACACCATGCGATAACTGTAAGTTGACATGGTCATTGCATCAGGTGCTGCCATAAAGGCGTATGCTAAAACATGGTCCCTTTTCACAGTGATATCGATGGTATTTTACAATACAATCACCACATATGTTAAACGCAGACCCTGTTCAGCAAAAAAAAAAAAAAAAAAAAAAAAAAAAAAACACATCAGGTCATATGATCAGATTGGCTTTGCAACATGTCGTAACCACAGGGTTGATAAATGTGTGCAATGTGGTGGAATGTTTTAAATTGTGGTGACTATATAGATACAATATGTGAGCATACTTGCATCCATGTGGTAACATATGTTTAATTTATGTTATTTTTTTTTCAAAATGTTAACAGTGTGGTAACAAGGCTGTCGCTGTATATCTTGTCACTATAGGCTTAATTAACTCCATAACGATATATGGGATAAAATTTTTACTGTATATGGCAATCTCATGTTTGCTTAAAATAGATAACGGTCGAACACAGACACCTGGACTGAGAAAGGGCATATTTTTTAAAACTTACAACGTCATGAATTCTGTTTGATTTGCACATGCAGTAACGCATGTTCCGCTTGATTTAGTTACTATATGCTCGATATGGTTAGGATATGGTGACCAAGTAGTAATATATTTACATGTAAATATCGAGAGGTAAAACATGTAGTCACCATATGTTCTCTACGTTGTTATGTTCTTGACGAAGGCTCGTTGATGTATGGAGATGAAATCGGTAAATAAGACCATTATTTGAACTTGTACGCAATCAGTTCCCATTGGTCCTTTTAGGGCGGTTCTTTCAAGTGGAAAAGAACTAAACAGACAGCGCGGAAAAGTGGTCTGTCTGTGAGTCGAGCCCCATTTGTTGAATGGTGTGTGGTAACTGTATCTGGTTCGTCTTCAGATCTCGCTGTAGTTGTTTTTAGTAATTTTATTCACAGTTATCTCTTTCATTGTTGAACATACAGACAATAATTCAGCTTCTGCAAAAGAGTGTGGTTTGTTTCGATGAACAGGGTAGTTAAAAATGAATGTGCAACACAGTTTAACCGCGTGAAATATAAGCTAATTCGATTTGCAATGTTTCGATAAGGCTTTCATTTGTGATTTGTTTATAATATTTGTTTAAAATATTTGTTTATATTGCATTTCAGCTGCGACAACGGTGGTTTTGCCCCACGATACATATGCGGATCAGTGAGCTCCCCTGCTATTGGGAATAAAAGTTTCAAAACGGATCATTTTCAAGAACTGAACACTTTTGTTGAATTGCTTCAATTTCGTCATGCTGTTAAGCGATTTTCTCCTTTACTTTTGTATCGAACTCAAAAGATATATAAATACTCTGCTATTATTAAATAAAAATGATTAACAAATGTGTTTTTCCTCGACCTTTTTCCCTTTTATCTCCTTCGAATCCACTTATACCTGTCCAGAGGATTTTCTGGTGGAAGAACTGCATAATTAGCGATACAATGAATCAAATATTCACGGGAAAGAGAGAGAGAGAGAGAGAGAGAGAGAGAGAGAGAGAGAGAAAGAAAGAGAGAGCAAGAGAGAGAGAGAGAGAGAGAGAGAGAGAGAGAAAGAAAGAGAGAGCAAGAGAGAGAGAGAGAGAGAGAGAGAGAGAGAGAGAGAGAGAGAGAGAGAGAGAGAGAGAGAGAGAGAGAGAGAGAGAGAGAGAGAGAGAGAGTATAAAGGAAAACCCCCTCGCCCCAAAATAAGTACACAAATAAAGGAAAACCCCCCAAAAAATGAATAAATAAATAAAAAAAAAAAAAAAATAAAAAAAAAACGTTTGTTTTCTGGACCGAAAATACTTCATTAGGCGTGAACGACACTGATGTTAAACAGCAGTTACTTTGCAACTTCTACTTGTAACTGTGCAAGCGCAAATTGCAGACAGAGAAAACCTGGCACATTTCCCGCAGACAAGATAAATACTGGAATATATATATATATATATATATATATATATATATATATATATATATATATATATATATATATATATATATATATATATATATATATATATATATATATATATATATATATAGCGCAAATATTCATATGCGATAATACAAGTGTATAGTAAATTTCCAATGGATGCTAATTCTTAGGTAAAATAATAAAAAAAAAAACTTTAAAGTTAAAATTGAAAAAAAAATTTTTCCTCATGAATATCGATTTTCGTGACATTTCTACACTGTCAATAACGCTAGCTTCTTTTCTTTCGACATTTATTTTGTCTTTACACTTTTTTTGTTATTGTTTGGTTATTGTGACGTCACAAGTAATAAATCACCAGAGAGGACAATAGCTGTTTCTATGGTACAACAATAAACATTTCAATAGTAACGTTTAAAGTTACAGAAAAATAATATATTGAAACTAAAATGCGCAATTTTTAAATACAAAAAACACACTGTACTACTTCTGACTAAAACATGTTGCGATTTTATAAATGTTTTTGAGAAATTAATATCAAAGACACAATCGTGGAAAAATAGCGAAAAAGTAACAATCTCTGTATAAAACTAAATTACGTTTACTGATAAAAAACTTCGAAAGGGAGTTACAGTGCACTCGTACTCCGGAACAGTAGAGGGTATTGCTTAGACCGTTTCAGTGTCAAACTTTGATGAAAATGTAAAGGGCGTTAAAGCATTTGATTTTCAGGAAAAAATGTGTGTATTTTGTATTTTTTTTTTTTGCGAGCAAAAGCCAAAGACTATTAACCACTAACTTAGTGGTTTACGGTCTTTGCAAAGACTTGATGAATTTGGAGTAGCAGTGTATTATGTGTTTGCCCGAGAAATTATATTTTTTGCAGAAAAAATGAAATGGTGACATATTGGTGGGTCGTTTTAGGGATTTTAATATTAATATCAAACCCAGCTGAGAGCAAAGCAAGGTCGGCTCCGAGCGGCAAAAATTTTGGATTAACTAATCCCGAAGCATGTGGATGTGGACGTGGTAACGTGACAGTTAAAGGAAACGGGTTACAACGCGTGAAAAGGCGTGAAAAGAATGTCGATTACCGATACGAAACCGATGATTTGGAAGAAAAAGACATCCCTAAATTCCACGAATATAACAAGCGATTATGGAGACAGAGGAAAGTTGTTATCCCTGGCTTTGTATTTGCAATGATCGTGTGTTTATTAATTATGTGCGGGGTTGCTGTGTGCGCCAAAATGTGCGGCGAATGCTGGAGAAAAACCGGTACTACTATTTGCATGTATTGTGACAAAATTCGCTGCCGCGATGCTAACTATCGTCTGTTTGTGGAGCAGTTCGAGAGACTTGGCTACGATCCGCCACCGTATGAACATTACCTTGAAATGAAAGATGCCTTTGGTGTTAAAGGCGCTTTTTGAAGATTTTACTACATACTGAACCCGCCCCCCCCCCAAAAAAAGGATTGAAGCCTTAATGAGCGCAATGAAACGAGCAACTAGAACTCTTTCGAAACATATTTATTTTCTGGTCACTATGTTTTTGTGCATTTTCAAACAATGCAGTCCAAACAACTGGACAGCTTCGCGCAGTAAAGTACAAAATAGCAGTGCCATTATGCAACGCAAGTAATAGTTGTAATAATAACAGAAAGAGTTGAAGATATCAAAAAGTTAAAAAAAAAAATTGCTAAATGAACAAAGCTTTATTAACATATTTGCAAAATGTTAGAAATGAAATAAACGAGAAAAAAACTGATGCTGCTTATTTTTCCGGTTCTGTTGTAAATTAGAGCTGTTTATAGCAAGATACGACGGAAACGCTTTCCACATTGGGAGAGGGGGGGGGGGGGGGTGGGGGAAGGAGGTAATTCTCTCAGCAAATAATTGGGTATTGGTACTCCCAAAGATTCTACGCATATCGGTGGAATATGTGCTTTACTTTAGCTCAGCCATATAAATTCATGTTGATTTTCTTTAAAGAATCACTATAAAATACATGAAAAATTATCTTTAACTTGAAAAATAAAACTGCTCAATTGCAATTCACTTCATTTAGAGGAATTTTCAAAACCTCATTGAGAAGGTGGGGATACCTAATTTCGTAGATTTTGTTAAAAAGAAGGTCCAGCGATTACAGGCGTTTTTATTTTATTTATTTAATTTTTTTTCGCAAAATAGAACGTTATGCTCGGTGCTACGCCTGCCTTAAGTAACTGTGTGATATGGTCAGAAGAGACCCGTTACTTACTGCGCTTAGTGCTGATATTATATTAAAATTCGTCCTAAGTCTCAACGCAGACGCACCTTAAGTTTACCATCAGATTATACAATAGGTCTTTTTTTATAGTTGCAATGATTGTGACAACAAGCAGGTCTCTGCAGGTTTGTTTTTTCTTGTAAGTTAAAAAATCTCAAAATCAATATTCTTAGAATCGGTTAAAACTAATATTCGCATAAAATGCATATTGTTTAAAAATGCTAATACAATCCAGTCAGCTGGGACATAGCTTCTAATCTAGTAGGTTTCATAAATCCCCATAGATAATTCTCCGTGCTTGTTATATTGGGCCCATCTGGATTATCCGGGCAGCTTCCGCCGTCCTCCAAAGCCGGTGTCCTCAACACCCACACCATACTTATGATGATCACTGTTGTTAAGGCGATCACGAAAATACAGGAACCCACAAACTGAGTGCGTGCAGATAACCTAAAAATAGAACAATGTAGCTACAGGAATAAATGCTGGTCCTTATGGAATGCCGTTTTATATGGAATGCCATTTTCACATTATTTTATTAAGGAATTGTTGTTGTCAAGAATTAATTTTTGATCTCAAAATTTGATTTTTTGATATTAAGAATTAATTTTTGATCTCAACAAATCCATATTTTGATATCAAGAATTAATTTTTGCTATATGTAATTGTATTTTCGATATATCTAAATGTTTTCTCGATCTAAAAAAAATAATTTTTGATGTCAATAAATATATGGAGATGTCAAGAAATATCTATTCATATCAAAAACGATTTAATGATATCGAAATTTGATTTTTTGAGATCAAAAATTCAATTCAAAAGATAATTAAAGATATTACTAAATCAATGTAGATTTCAATAATTTATATTTTGCTATCAATAACTGAATCTGAGATGGCAAAAATGCATTTTTGAAATCAAAAAATAAATTTTACAAGCTTAAAAAATCTTTACGGAGACACACATTTACATAAAATATGACAAATCTTCAATTAAATTTTGGAGATGAAAGCTTAAATTATTGAGATCAATAGTAACAACGCAATTTTTGATCTCAAGAATTGCTTCTTTTTGTACATTGAAAAATTAAAAGAAAGATTCTGTATACAAGGACCAGTCATTATTTATTTACAGATGTGTGTTTCTGAATTTTTTATTAAAAAAAATAGACTCATATTTGGTTATCAAAAATAAATTTCTAAGATAAAAAAAATCGCTTGCAGATTTCAACATACAAATAAACAAGTATCAGTCTGAAACAATGATATCTGAAATAAATTCTTGATATCGATAAAAAGAAAATGAATTATTGAGCTCAAAATTGATCTTTTCCTCTCAAATATTTGGTTTTTGCTATCAAGAATCGAATTTTTGGTCTAAAAAAATCAATTTTAGATATCATTTAATCATTTTTAATATCAATAAATATTTCTTGATATCTCTAAATATTTATTGATAGGAAAAATTATTTTTTGAGATCAAGAATACATTTAGAGATATCAAAAATACAACTAGAGATAGCAAAATTTAATTCTTCATATCAAAAAATCAATTTTTGGGATCAAAAATTAATTCTTGATATCAATACTTCCCCAATAAATATGAAAACGGCATTCCATAATTTTTGATTTTAAGAACTGCTTCTTTTTTGTAAAGACATTAAAAGAAAGATTTTGTGTACAAGGACCAGCCATTATTTTATTCACATTTGTATGCTTCTGAATTTTGTATGTAAAAAATAAACTGATATTTTGATATCAAATATCAATTTTTGAGATCAAAAAATCATATGCAGATTTCCAAATACAAAATAAAAACGTCTTGTTCTGAAATAATGATATCTGAAATAAATTCTTGATATTAATTAAAAGAAAATAAATCATTGAGCCCAAAATTGATATTTTGCTAACAAATATTTCATTTTTGCTATCAAGAATTGAATTTCTGATCTAAAAAATTAATTTTAAATATCATTAAATCGTTTTTGACATCAAGAATTAATTTTTTGATCTAAAAAAATCAATTTTAAACATCATTAAATCTTTTGATATCAATGAATATTTTTTGATATCTCTAAATATTAACTGAAATCAGGAATTATTTTTTGAGATCAACAATATATTTAGAGATATCAAAAATACAATTACAGATAGCAAAAAATAATGCTTATTATCAAAATATGAATATTTTGAGATCAAAAATGAATTTTTGATATCAAAAAATCTATTTTTGAGATCAAAAATTAATTCTTGATATCAATAGTTCCCTAAAAAATGTAAAAATGGCATGCCATAGGTCCTCTTACATTTCATGAAAACCAGATATTGACTGCGCACGTTCTGTACTATTGAAGGTGTAAAGCAAGTAAGAAAAATCAATATTAATTGTATACTATGGTCCATTTAATGATGAACCAAAGATGTCACAAAGTACATTGATCTTGGGCGTAAATAAAATACATTAAACTTGGTAAACATGTGCATTTAAAATGTAACATTTATGCCACATGTAAAAACTGGTCAAAAGCATTTCCAAGCAAGAGTTCGACACACAAATTTAGAAAAATAAAACTGAGTAAAACAAGGAAATCATAGTATTATAATTGCCGTATTTTATATTTGTTTGTTTTGTTGTTGCTGATGTTTTAAATATTGCTGTAAAATAACAACGCGCTGAACTTACCCTGGTATACGCAAAACCATGTTTGTATTCTTATGAGTCCTAATTCAAGATTCTTTTACATGCAATAAATAAAAGCCCAGAATAAAAACAACAACGAAAATTGACATGCGCATTTACAGGGGGTAAAGTTTAAATATTATCATCAACACAGTCAATATTACTGAAGTAGGTACGGAAAGTGTTAACTGTCAAATAGATTGCTGGTGCATCTCCCATTTCAAGGGGTGGGGGAGGAGGGGGGAGGGGGGAGGGGGTATGAAGAAAGGCTGCATTAATACATAATCTAGAAGTACCGAACGACCGGGAGGTTTTTGCTAATTTCGTCTCTGTTTGCTCCCGGATCTGGCCACTGCAATACATCAGTCCCGGATCTCGCCATTGTAATACATCAATCCCGGATCTGGCCATATTCTAATGAATCAGTTGCAAGGACTGATTTTTTTACGCTATCTTTTGTCACAAGTAAAGTGTGTCTGGTAAAATCTGATTGCAAGGGATCCTGTTACCCGACCACCACCACCACCACCACCACCACCACCACCACCACCACCACCACCACCACCACCACCACCACCACCACCACCACCACCACCACCACCACCACCACCACCACCACCACCACCACCACCACCACCACCACCACCACCACCACCACCACCACCACCACCACCACCACCACCACCACCACCACCACCACCACCACCACCACCACCACCACCACCACCACCACCACCACCACCACCACCACCACCACCACCACCACCACCACCACCACCACCACCACCACCACCACCACCACCACCACCACCACCACCACCACCACCACCACCACCACCACCACCACCACCACCACCACCACCACCACCACCACCACCACCACCACCACCACCACCACCACCACCACCACCACCACCACCACCACCACCACCACCACCACCACCACCACCACCACCACCACCACCACCACCACCACCACCACCACCACCACCACCACCACCACCACCACCACCACCACCACCACCACCACCACCACCACCACCACCACCACCACCACCACCACCACCACCACCACCACCACCACCACCACCACCACCACCACCACCACCACCACCACCACCACCACCACCACCACCACCACCACCACCACCACCACCACCACCACCACCTTTTCTACAGTCGATGGAACATGGAGAAAAGTGGCGACTTTGCAACTGTGACGAAACGATGCCCCATTTAATTAGTGCAGCGTTTTGTTTCGTCATGATATATTGTTCCCATCGCCATGGTAATTATACCCTGGGGAACGAGGCGTCCTGCATAATACTTAAGCAGTTCAAACCATTTTTTTTTAAATTGATCGTTTTATAGTTTTTTTTTTTTAAAAGAATATTTAGAACATTTATCCAGAATGTGACAGAGTATAGTCAGTAAACTACTGGCAAGAGTCTTTTTGAAAAAGAAAATGGCAGCATCGGATGTTTGTCCCCCTGGTTTCAAGGAGATCTCTCCGACTTATATTTCCAGTGATCTGTTGTCACCAGATCACCAAAATCGCATCACCATTCCTTCTATTGGGTAAGTATTTATCCTATTAAATAATTTATCGTTTTATTTACTTTTTTTCTTTCTATTCCACCCCCGTAAATCCAATAGAAAACAAGCAAACGGTTATCTTTTAGTTAAATTGTTGTAAATCATGGATTGCAGGGTAGCGCGGACAACACCTCAAATACTAGGCGGGAAAACATGGGGTGAGAACCTGACAACGTATGGGGGCATTGGAGGTTTGCCATTTCTCGGCAAGACCAGAGTCCGTGATTTGGAAGTGAGTCGCAAGCACACACACTACAGCAGCGGACTCTCCAGATAGTAAGTTGTACTCTCTTAATGAATAATCCTTATGCTTTCTGAAACTTCAGTAATACACAGATATCTTTAATTTGTACACTACGAGCTATTTTCTCTAAGGTCTACATACATTTTGGTTACTACATAGAACTTACTGTTAACTAATCCACACTCGAATGGCCAAAAACCGCGTTGGAAAACCGTATGATTAGGGCTAAGATGCTCAGACGGTTTAGTCTCAGAGCAGTGCGGTTAATCTGAGAGCTGTAGTAATATTTGAGACTCAAAACAGTAGTTTCTGTGAACTGTAGGCCCAGTGGCATGTTTCGATGTTACTCTTCATCATTACTGGATTACATCTCATCCCATCTCTTGGAGAGGGGAATTAATATAATTTAAGAATTTATCGTGAACAGTTTCACATTTCAACATTTGAAAGGCTAATGCTAGACGGGTTATCTGTGTATTTCACTTTGAAGTTACACTTAATCTATCTGCTATAAATAAGATAACCCTAATTTCTTTCTTTCACATGCCTTTTAGCCTGAGCAAGGTACAGCCGTACAGACTAACGACGCTTCGTCTTAGCGACTGCAGAATCAACGACCAACTGTATGTTCAAAGAATTATCTATTACTTAATCAAAGCTACAAAACATTGTTAAAAACGGGCTATTTATCGCGTACATTAACTGGGATTTCTTCACTTAATTTTGAAATATATAAGAACAACTGCCTTCCTTTTTAGGTTGTTTAATTCTAGCAGGAAATTTGTATACACCGAGAGAGATGAGAGGCAAGAATCCTGCTGAAACCTTTGAGGGACGGTTTTGCCGTCGTAAAAGCCCCAGGGGCAATCAAGTGTCCCTTCGGCTGAAGTGCTCCTGGGGCTGAAGTGCTCCTGGGGCTGAAGTGCTCCTGGGGCTGAAGTGCTCCTTGGGCTGAAGTGCTCCTGGGGCTGAAGTGCTCCTGGGTCTTAATTATTTCCCTTTATATAATTTTCCTCGTAAACTTTTTTTTGACGATAAGGTAGCTTACTTTCATTTCTTGGAAGACCTCCTTTGTAAATTTAGAAAATTTTTGTCCAAAATTTGATTTTTCGAAATTTTTGCTTGATACGAAAGATCTTCTTAACTGCTCTTTAGAATGCAGTTTGCCAATAATAATAATTTCTTCCAAATTCACTCCTGGCAGAAGGGTTTTTTTGTTGATACAACATTGTGTCTGCGTTGTGAATTGAAAACGACTGAATCGCGGGTGATTAGAAACTAATTCAAAACATATCAAGTCTGCTGAGTGCACATTTACACTCAGGCAGTTATTATTTTTAGTATAAAATCTGCTATAAATTCAAAACCATATGGACACACTTCAGAAGGCATTAAGAGGGGAAACATAATCGAAAAAGACAATTAATCGTTACTTTACTGCCACATTTCTCCCCTAAAACATAAAAAGCTTTGTTTGTGGTCCTTAGTGCAAGCTAATAAATCATAAATGTTACACAAAAAAGTAAGTGAACAGTTGTGCTATAGATTATATTGATCTGTTGATGGAATCAAAACCATAATAGCATAAAGATGAACTGCATTTTTATTTCACCTTTTTTTTATATTTCATTACAGGGTTCCTCCAACGTTTAAAGTGGATTTGGAGTAAGTAAAAATTTAACGGTATGATTGTGGGACAACGATGAAAAAAAACAAAAAAAAACAATATGATGCCCTTAGTGTCCTCCAAATGGTTTTGGGTGAGACGGATTGGCCTTTTTCAAGGAAACGCTACTGTTACTGGGTGAAGGATATAACGGTCAATGAAAGTCGAACGATAAATCGACAATTATTATTAAGATTACTCAGATAATACATTTCTCCTGTTATAATCGCTTTGGTGTACCAGAAGGGGGGGGGGGGGCTAAAATATTCAGTGTTTGATCTTGAAAATAATTAGTTTAATACTTTATATATTTAATCAACTTTTCATTTGACGTGGAATAAGATGGAAGCTGAATGAACTGAACCTTTTGTTTTTATTTTAAGTCAACTCATTGCAAACATACAAGAAACCTTGTTGAACCCTTCTGACCGATGTTGTTTATTTGTGTTTCAGTCCAACGAAACTGACAGTTCGAGATGGAATTCCGATTCTTCCATACTTCTCCCACACCTGTATCAATGAGATGTTTCCAAGGAACGATCCTGATAGGACCAGCAAGAGAGGTTACCACAATTTAAAGCTTTGATTACAGTGCATACATTGCGTTCACAAAAATATGTCCGCTTTACTTCTTGCAAAATAAAGTATTAATAACATAACTTAATAAATTAAGTTGTTTAATAATGAAATAGCGTGAAACAGCTGTAAAACAAAATGGTGTAGCATTTTCTTTTCAAATGTTGGACGGATAAATGGCGTTGCTGTGACGTGGCTTGGCCTCTGCTGGGTGCCTTGCAGGTGCCCAGGTGCTGAACCAGAGAACCAGCGATGCTCTAACTGATTACTATAAGTTTTTATATGAAACCCCATGTTACGGCAAAGCCTTCCCGGACCACTTCAAGGGATACAGAAATCGCATTGAAAGTGAAACACCTTTATCGGATCTTCAATTGAATACTGAAATCGGCGGGAATCTAAACAAGACTCAACAGACGTATGTTGGAAACAACATAATGCCGTTGCTGTCCCGTTTATGTGTGATGTCGAAAGGCAAGCCCATTCAAGGCTCACCGTTGATGAATCTGCTGATGAGCTGTGTGCATAACTCCAGTGATTCTTCCATGGAAGAAGTGTACAGGGTGGTGAGGGCATTGTGGTTGTTTTCCGAATCCTTCACAGCAAGGCAAATGGATCTGGATTTAGGGAAGTACCCCATAAGCAGCTTTCGAGATGTGCTGCAGTCGGACGAAACCATGGCAGAAAAGGTTGACAAATTGAGGAAAATTTTGAAGGATTTCAACGAAAAAATGAAAGCCGAGGCAAATGCAACATCCAAACAGACGAACTCTCCTGATGCTGAATATCCTCACATTGATCTACTCCAGTTCAGAGAGAAGCGTCATCCACGGCTATTTGCAAAAGCGGATCTGGAAGGCACAGCCCCGAGGTGGCCCCCAAGTAAATGTTATACATTAGACAATAAGAGTTTGAAACTTCGTCCTGTTGATATTCTTAGAGATCCTTGTCCATATGAATGTAAGGAACCTGTGAAAGTATTCACCCCAGATGGTAGCTCATTAGGAGTCAATCCAACAGCTGACGACGCAGTTGTAAGCAATCTCAGCGCTAACGGCTTGCTGGTAAGCAACTCACCAGAGGGTGAGCTTCGTGCAGCTGATGTTTATGGAGATTCCCTTTCCGCCCAGGAACTTGGCTTACAAATGTACAAGAATTATCTGAACGGAATTCTTCCTATGAAATTCGACGACAGAGTTCAAAGTGTAGATGAAAATGGCAAGGTACTTGTACAATGGTATCACCCCGAACCAAACCCAGAGCAAGACATGGCGAGGTATGAAGCGTCAGATAAGATGGGCCGCAGAACTTACCTTCCACCCGTTCCGCTCGCATCCTGTTTGCCGACGGCAGGCAATAGGATCCAGGATAAGCTCGGTCTGTTATTCAAAACTGAAGCTCACAAAAGGTAAACTACAACCTACTTTTAATACAAAAAGACTTTGCTTGACATGTAAGAATGAATTGGAAAAGATTTCACTTTTCTTTTTTGCTTTTCATTTTGGTCGAGATGAAAAGATAGCATCGTTTAAGTAGCACCTGCAGTCTGGAGTAATTCATCTAAAATTCGGTGGCTGTCATACAAACAAAACTACCGTATAGAAAGGCCTCAAATAAAAAACCTACCAAATAAAAAAATTCTGTTCTATTTTTTTTCGCAAAAAAGAGAAGAAATGAAATAAATCCCTTACACATGACAGCGGTTTGAAATTATTTGCTTTAATTAAGTAAATAAAAGTTGTTAAATTGTATGAAAACACTCATTTTTTAAATTTATGAACTCAGGCTAGAGTTTTAGCTCATTATATTCCTTTGTACTTGCTGAGTTTAGGTACCACGCCAAGTATCCCGATTCAGTACCTGATTTGCGAGACAACATCAGGAACACAAAACGCCGTGTATTCTTCTACGGGTACCATTCCTCCGCCTTCCGAGGCTAGTCATGTGACTAGAATACTCCCGAGGGCACAAGTCACATGACTAGATTATTCCCAAAGGAAGTAAATTTAAATAGAACACATTCAGCGGTTGCCATTTAAATATGATATTACTTGGATATTTTTGCCCTTGGATTCAAAAAAAAAAAACAAAACGCAAAGTGGTAACAACCTTGCACATTGCCTTTTCCTCCTTTGCAACGCTTCACTCTAACCGCTGAGTATCAGTTTTAGATTTAATAAATACATAACCCTATCTTGTTATGGTATGTTATGTTTTGTGAAGTTATAGCTTTTCTGCCCTGTAATGAATTGTGACTTGAAACAAAACAAAGACAACACAAAATGCACACACGCAAAAAAAAAAAAAAATCATTTTTTTTCAGAAGTACATATGCGTTGTAAATGTTTTTAAGACTTTAATCATAATTAAGTATGAAATAAAAACACAAAAGCATTCTCTGCAAAATGAGTAAATTAATCTTTGTTTATTTGGAAAACTCTGCAGGACCAGAAAATCTCAGAATGAACTGAAGGCCACTTCTTTCACCATAAACACCTCTCGTCAGGGAATAACCTTTCAGAGCTTAACATATATTTTGGTCCCATTTTCTAATATTGCGCTTCAACAATTTACCTCTATGCAGGCAAAACCTCTGCATAATAAATATACTTTAAGTTTCCAAAGGTCCTATAAAGAAGTTTTGCTTTCTGAACTTACGCGATAATTCTCCAATTTGATCTGACCAGTACAAATAGAAATGAAAAAAAATAAATAAATAAAAAAAATAAAAAAAATAAATACAGCCCTGAAAATCCCAACCATGAATTCAAAGATACATCACGAGCTGAATTTTGCTTCATTCAACTATTCTTCGATAAAATTTTAGCACATATTCGCAGTTCATAACAAACTGTTAATTTGCCATACATTTCACAACCCAGTTGTATCACAATCAGACATTTTTTTTTCATTAACCTCGGCATAAAATTCTCAGTAATATGTGGCCACCAATCTCATCTTCTGCAAATCAATAAAATAAATCTTTCAGATAAAAATGTGTTGCTCTCCAAATTGCTTTTTATTCTTGCGTACGCCTTTCACATCCGAAATTAATTACCAGTCTTTGCCTGAGTAGCACTCGCCGCCAACTGGAGCATTTTGATTTGAAATGTTTAAACTTAACAATGGTATAACATGAATTTAATATACAAAACTATCAGTGTTATCATGGCGGAGGGGTGAAGGCTTCATGCAAAGTCTGTCGTATGTCGCTCCTACGTATGGAGCCATTCTGTGCGTCTTTCGTGGGTGCGACCGCGCTCTGCGCGTCACTCGTGTGCACGAATCCGTTCTGCAGCATTGTCTTTTCTTCTTTGGGCTCGTATATGCTGGAATCAGGGTCTGGCTCACTCGTAATCTCGTCCATAGACATATCAAACACACCAGCGCCAGCCATCTTGTCCATTTCAGGATATATTAACGATGGTTGGTATTTGTTCAGGATGATTATTAGCGCGTAACATAAAGCGGCAACAAAATACACTGCACTTGTCAGAAAGTACACGCCAAAGAATGTATCTGTCGCGTCGAAAATTGCTCCTATAAACAAACAGGAAATCGCCATAATAAATTGTTTGCAAAAAGGTCGATTCGTGGAGAAAGAGGGTAATTTTGAGGCAAGGCGCGGTCCGCGCGGAGTGCCAATTTCATAAAAAGGGATAATTTCCATACAGTACTCCTCGTTTTCAATTAAAAAGGGTATTATATTTCAAAGTTAGTACTCCGCGTTAAGGAGCCGTTTTAAAAAGTCGTGGACATGCATGGTAACTAGTTGGTACGTGAGTGTCATATAGTAGACTAAATATTCTAGTGGTGGATGGGCAGGAAAACAACCTGGGTAAAATGCCCCCTCCCTTCAATGCCATTTATCATAAGGGTGGGTGTACGGGGGTTTTTATTTTAAATAATCCCGCTAACAATTATCGTATGAATAGATGAGCACCTGCTACCGTCGGCCCTATAATAGATCCGACACCAAGACCAACTCGAAATATTGTAAATAAGGCGGGAACCTGCTGGCCAATCAGAACCTCCGAACAAGAGCTGTACATTGCAGCAATAATTGGACCGCCCAGTGTTCCAAGGGCTGCAAATAGAAAAGCCATTGTCTCAAAGAATAGATTTTTAATTTAAATAAAAGAAACTAAAAGATTTTAAAAAATTACCATGCTGTTGTGGAGGACACCTGAACCAAAATGAAACCGAACATTTGATTGTTATAGAAACCGTTTTACATGTTCCATGTGTAAATATATCACTAGATAATCTGAGATCTCTATATTTGTCTACAGATATCTCTAATTGCTCTAGAGATATTTCTTTTTAAATGAGAAATACATTTAACAACTTCAGATATCTATTATTGTTTACAGATATATCTAAATGAATTCGAAAAAAGCCAATAAAATTTTGGATATATATCAAATAGGATTTTTAATTTATAAACTGGATAGAGATATCTCTAATGCAGTTATATATCCTTCTAGCTCAGTCAGATACATGAAATCCAGCAGCAAAAATATTGTCAAAACAAATGAGCAAATAAACATTGACTAAATAATGAAGATTTTCGTACTGCGATAGTATTTTACAAACAAAGGCATTAAAAATAGCAACATTTTAGTCATAAAAACTGTACACACGCAAGACATTTTTGTTAAAAGAATGTTTTCTGGATATCCGAGGGCACTTACCTATTCCATATGCCATCATATGTGTGTAAGAATAAGCATAGGCTCCTATGATGTTTAGAACACCCAATGAAAATGCAAATACGACGTATGCATATAATATTTTTCCTTTAAAATAATCGCCAACGTACGAGGTTATGAGACGGCTGACTATTTCAAAAGCACCAAATACAGACATGGCCGCTGAAGCTTTTGATTGCGCTATTCCCAGAACCACCATTTGCTTTACCTGAAACAGCGTATACAATACGGGAAAATATTTGAAAAATTATAAGATTTAAATGATTATAACACAGTGAAGTGGTTTCAGCTGGGAAAGGTGAATAAAATTTATTTGAGGAATCACCAAATGTTTAATTTAAGGCTGGGTTTTTTATTTGGCATTTTTTAAACTTTTAGTTAAATGTCTTTTCGAGAAAAAATGGTGTAACACAAGTTTTAGGTAGTAACTAGTAAGTAGGGGTTATTTGAAGCAGTTGATATAGTTTACAATAGGGTTATAATTTTGTAAGGCAAAGATTATTGACAATGACCTTGAATGGCTGATTGAATTTGCCAACTTGCATAATGTGCTTGCTTAACACCTTAAGTTCTGCTCGTTATTGTGTTTATTATTATTCTTAGTTATCATAGTGCATGGACTTCAGGAGGTCTTATATTTAAATGAAAGTAAGAGTGAAGTAGGAGACATTCATGTTGATTTTCAATTTTTTCATTTTTTCAGTTTTTAGTTACAGCTAACCTTCGATTATTCATTTACATCTGTTAAAAAAAAAACAAAGATTCCGGTTTACCTACACAATAACGTAAAAGTTTGAAACATATATCCAACTTTCGGATAGGATCACCCCAGACGTAGGGTCATATTGCAAATGGAACCACGCTTCAATTCCATGAAGAAGCCAAAGAATGTGAACTATCCCGGACATAATCGACTTCAGCTTAGTAACACTGATCCTAGGCCAAGCAGTATCTAAGATGAGGGTTTTTGTTTCATTTTTTAATTTTGATGTAAAACAATCGAAAACAGTTACAATGTCATACCTGAAGAGTTAACTTTCAATGTTTTCTAAACACAGAGCGCCACAACGAATTGAGATATATTCAAAATATTATTCGTTGCTATCTCAGTTAAAAAAAAAACCGATCCCTCTTTTTAAGGGTTATTCTGTTACTATGGGAATCCGTAAAATAAGTTTATAAAATCCAAAGGACTCACTAAAGTAAGAAATGGTGTGTAGTATCCGATAGATTTGCATGCAGATGCCATAAACCATATCAAAGCCATGACGATTTTTGTCCTCTTGTGTAAAGTTACATTCGATAATAAAATCTCCTCGTATGAGTCTTGTTTGTGTGTTGTTTTGATCTCAGATGGTGGGCCCAAATCTGCTCTAGGTTTGAATGTAGCAGCAGTTAAAGTACCGATGAAGAACATGGAAACTGCAAGTATGGAATAAGTAGCTCTCCAGCCAACCTTGTCTATTAAAAAGTAAGTCAGTGGGTTGAACACCAAGGTGGCTGAAAAATAAAACCTGACCATTTAATAACATGCTTTTGGTTTATGTTCATTAATTGTGCAATAAAAGGAATGTAATTAACATTGCAAATTTTGTTTTGTGAGAATCAATAACGAACGAAAATTTACAATTTTAAATACGAAAATAAAACAGAAATGAGTTTTTTTCGAGGAATTGGTTAAGAACTTATTGAGGAGTTTAGAGTTAGACCATTGAGAAATGTATATACAAATAAGGCAAGACACTTCTAGCCAGGTCATTTGGTCACCGGCCATCCCTATCCCCTCGCCCCAGGATAATTCTATATCTGGCCCATATCCGGCCCAAATAAATAAATAAATAAACACAAAAAGAAAAACACACAAACGATTTTTTCCCAGGATCAGCCAACAGCATTGCAACAGGGTGGCATTTTATCTGTCCGGGGAATTTTTGTGATATTTTTTCCGCGGCATTTTTTTTCGGTTGAATTTTTTCTCCTGAAGCCATCACTTTCAAAGCTGAAGTTTTCAGCTATTAACTTTAGATTATGGGTAGGATTTTAATTACTTTTTGGTGTAATAATTTTCGGTCTAATTGCAAGCTAGAACAGCCCTTTAGATTGCGTACAGTTTTATGAATTGGACAAATTTCAAATTGTTTCTCTCTCTCTCTCTCTCTCTCTCTCTCTCTCTCTCTCTCTCTCTCTCTCTCTCTCTCTCTCTCTCTCTCTCTCTCTCTCTCTTCCCCCCCCCCTCTCTCTCTCTTTTGCATTGCACAAGGAGGTGAAAGTTTTACAATAAATGAATGCATGCGTTATTCTTTACTCAGTTATAAGTATCAGGGAAACTAAAAGTCGGGGGTCAATTGCCTATAATTTTCATTCAATGCGAATAGCCTGGTTGGAGGGGGGAGGGGGAGTTGACCAGTGGGGATTTGTTCGGGGACGAACAGAGTGGGCACTGTTCCGAAATCCAAAATTCAAATAGTAACTACTGTCTTTTGGCGAAATAACCGGTAAGTTGAGGAATTAAAAGACTGAGACTGAGATTCAAGTTGACGGCGGAATTAGGAAAGGGCTAGCTTACGAAAAGGGGTATGTCTCTTTATTGCAGAGTTATGTTTGAGATATCCGCATTCCTTTGTGCCCCAGGCATACCGATTTGTATGTATAATCCGGAGCCCCTCCAATAAGACCCGACTTTGAACTGGTTAAACGTGGTAGAAATTAATCCCGTGGTGGATTTATTTCCGGTGTTGTCTATAATAGGAGTGATTTGGAAGCAGACTGATGAAATTTCTCTTATTTCCGGTTTCGTCTTATCCCAGAATTTTAGTGTATAATGTTTATGCTATAACTATTTGTTCATATTATTTAAACTTACTTAAAATACCCCTATTGTGCAAGACTATTTTAATCCTAACTTAACCAAATAAATTACTTGATTACTACCTTTTCGAGCATTTCAGTTTGTTGTTGTTTTTTTTTTCGAAAATAAAAGCAAATAAATTTATTATTATCGAATACATGCTTGTTTTTATGAGAAATGCAGATTGAAGTGTTGTGTAAGCGTTTACTAAAATATTTTTAAAAGATCAAACTTGAATATTTTTTGAAATTTTGATAAAGATAATTTTTATTGTGTAGACAGTGTAATACATACCGAGCGGGAAAGCACAAGCTATTATGCTTGTGGCCAAGACGTGCCTAGGGTGGTGATAGGGGAAGTATTCGTTCAGTAGAAAGAACGGTGGATTCACGATTAACGTTATGCCAACGCCTCCCGTCACGCCATAGATAACAAACATCAGCACAATCTGATTGGTCACTGCTGTCAGTGCCAATGCTATGCTGGTTATCATTATTCCTATGTACACGGTCAGGCGGGTACCAATCTTGTAGTGAAGCACTGTTGCTATAGGAGCTAGCAGCATTGGCAACGATGATGGTAACGAACCGAGCCAGTCTTAAAAGAAAGAGTAATTAATAATTACTTCACATAGGAAAATGTAGGCCTGTAAACATCTGCCTTCTGTACTGAATTGTAACTGTGCTATCTGCCACCTCAGCAGTGAAACATTTTTTTTATTGAAATGGATGCTTTTCATTCTGATTCTGACATGTTTTGCTTATGAAATATAGGCATATTCATTAAACGAATTAAAAAATCAATGGTTCTTCTTAGAGATATTGCTCTAATATTTCAGAAACTGCCGATAAGTTTCGTATCAATGAAACCCTGGAGAAAACAAGGTAATATTTCGCAATGTAGAAGTTTTACGTCAATAATAACTGAGTCTACCGTTTCATCGCAATGCGCTAAGCTGTGATGTGTTGGAAGGCTATATCAACGAGTATATACAACAACGATGCATCTTAAAAATGTATCGGCGCCCTAGGGCATTGTAACGGCACCCTAAGGCATTGTAACGGCATCCTAGGGCACTGTAACGGGAATTTCTGTATTTGGTTTTTTTTTTCTTAATTTTCCATTGCATTGGCAGGTATACATGCTATTTTAATTTTTTTTTTTGCTATTTACATTTTACTTAACAATTCAAACCATAATAATCAGATCAGCAATTTCCGGATTCATTGGCAACATAATTTACTTTTCGACCGCCATTTCAGGTTACACTGTTCTCTTAAACAAGAACCGTCAAACTTAACACATACACAGATAAGCCGGATTTTAACTGGAAATGATTGAATAACACGGATCCCCAATTTTATGGAATGCCATTTTCACATTTATTAGGCAATTATTGATATTAAAAATTAATTTTTGATATCAACAGTTCATCTTTTTTTATATCAAGAATTAATTTTTGCCATCAGTAATTATATTTTTTGTATCTTAAAATGTATCCTTGGTCTCAAAAAATAATCCTTGATATCAAGTCACGCTCAAGATCAAAAACCGGAAGAGGACTGAGTTATGTTTTTCTTAAAAACATTACCTAAAAATCTTACCTAAAATGGAGAGTTTGGCATTGATCTCCTTGCTTAACGGAACTAGGATTTCCGTAAACGAGAATGCGACGCCTGCTGATAACGTAAACAAGAGCAGGAAACAGACACAGACGACCCATCCCCAGTATAAAGCCATCTTGTCTTTTGATTCAAGGCCGCTTCCATTTAATTATCATCTTACATAGGATTATATCCAGGTATGTAAATTGCCAATAAATAAATGAATAAAAATGGTGTGTAAAATGTGATCATATCATTTAACGAACATTATGTTAAACCGTCCACTGCTGTTCTTGTGCTCGTTAAGTGCGGGTTTAAGTTGATACTGTGGATAATCCTGTACAATAATCTTTACTTTATATTCACCTAACATGTTTCCTTACTTCCTGATCATTGATTGGCAAAAAATAAGTTTCCAAGCACTAAGTCAAGCGCACTGATTCTATGTTCGGGTTGCTAACAAGCAATTTTTTTAAATCATACTCAAAATGACTTACGAACATATGTTATAAAATAATGACATCAATTAGAGCACCACGCGTCATTGCCGTCGGAGTTTAGGAAGTCCAATTCACTCAACATGTTTGCAGAGCTAACTACATCAATTAATCCAATTTGCCTCAATGTCAAAAAGCTATGAAATTCAACTCGCAACCTATTTGACAAGATAAGGCGAAAGTCGAAGGTCAAATCTGTTTCCCAAAGTCTCTCAAAAATTCTAACATCTGTTACTTTTGGAAAAATCGAAGGAAATCCTTTGTGCGAGCATACACACTCATCTTTATCTAACAGGCCCACAGCGTATTGAATTTTCTTTCAAATCAAACAACAAAAATATATCAATATTGTATCAATTTAAAAACAACTCAGTTATTGGCATTTTGGCATGTTTTATTACAAAGCTGCTTTTTTGATGTCAATGAAATGTCCATTCGCCATCCGAATAGTCACATATTTATATATTGTTATTGTATATAATTATATATTATATATTATTTATGAATGTTCACCATCAACCCTTCGTCCCCCCTCCCCCAATACAGGGATGGTAGAATTGGTAAAAAGAAACAGAGATAGGGGGATTTTAGGGGCTAAACATGATCGGCGTGAAGTGGTAATAAAAAGAAAATGTTTAGTGGGGGCGGGAATGCTACTTTCCGTCAGTGCTCGGTGTAAAAGTAAGAATCAATTGACAACAAGAATACAGCTTAAATATAAATTTGTAATAGCTGCTAATCGGGACAATTAGACAGGTAGACAGGTAATATTCGTCCAGATTTGTCAGATGTCCAAATTATCCAGATTGTTAATATAATCACTTTCTTTAGAGGAGCAAAACACTGTTGTCGCAGAACGAATCAAATTCATCAAAGAAATACGTTTCCTTTCGGTCCCTGTGGCAATAATAATACAAACCATCCAGTGATTGAAATTAACAGTGCCTCGTTTAATAAAGCTCTTGTGCAAACCACTTTGAGCTTTAATTTGACTCCAATCTAAATGACTTCTTGATTCATACCAGTTACAATATAATATGTCGAAAGCTATCTATATATATGGCAAATTCCATGCTAACACAATTTAAAAACGCAGTGGTGTAAATCTGAATTTCTCTCAGTATTAAGTACAGAGAAAGGGGTATGACAGTAATCAGTTACAAGCCCAGGTTCTTCTTTCACACTTCATTTGACATGAAACACACTATGGATGTCAAAGAAATGAACACCTGGCATTCTGACATCCTTTCCAAAATGAAGCGATGGTCACGTGACTTTGAGTCTTTTAATTCACGTATATTTACAGTCAAAGTAAAGACAAAATGAATTGCAGTAAAAAGAAGCGAACAACAAAAGACGGTAAAATGCCTGAGTTTAGTGATGGCAAGAATTCAGTATGCTTCATACACACTGCGCGAGCGTGGAAAAGTCCTCAGTGAATCTTTGTCGGTAGGTGTTAAACCGGCGGCTACATCGTCTTCGGTGAAATTAGGGCATCAACCATTCGAGAACCAATGGCCATTACCCTCTTGGTTTACGTGGTGTTTAGCGCCAAGTTGTAGTCTCTCTTGTTTCGAAATGACATCCACCAATGAGTACACAGACGGCGAGGAGCCTGTGTTCGTGAGATAGATTTCGTGGAGGGGAATACGAAGCTCTGAATTCGCTTATGTACACTTTTATACGGATTTTCTCTAGGCTGTAGGCTGAAAGCCTCAACAGGTTATCACCCAGGGGAAGATCCTGCCCTGTATATGCTATTCTGACATTTCAAGGTTAATCCCCCTCTATCAAACACCAGTATATCACAGAAGAATCTGTCCCTATTCCTACTTTACCTGCAGAAGTCGGAAATTTTCTCCCAAAACTACAACAGCAACATTCGCTTTCCTCTTAGCGCTGACCTCTCTCCATACTCTAAACCCAGGATAAGTGTGCCGTGCGCTTTTGGTATGACTCTGCGACCAATAAGCAGATCTACTCGTACGCTCACGATCTGACGTTGGTTGAAGCTTAGTCTTGCTGCTTCATGGCACGTGTAATATATATAAAGTTTGAAATAGAAAAAGGCACCGGTATTTTGCGACTTTTCTGTAAAGCCTTTTCACAAAGGATTTCACAATTTTGTGCAAATGTAATTTTCACCGAAACTTAACTGGTATTCAGTTTAGACTGATATTACGTAAGAAATCTTATGCAAATTCTAATAAACAAATTTGTAGAAATGCGTTAATAATTAGTTATGTCGGAAAACGCCTGTAATTTTAATCAGTTAAAGGAGACCCTAGATTTGGTGACTGGGATGAAAGCTGTAAATTTAAGCTGTTGCATAATTCAAGGTTTAAAATATAGCCATGAAATGGCAAAGACAACTCCATAATCCACCCCACGTATCAAAATGTGGTTAAAACATATATAATGCAGACATGCCGAAAATATACCGTTACCGAACCGAAAAGAAATAAAATGACCAGAAAGAATCCACAGCAATACCACCGCTTTTTGCGGTGCTTCTGTGTTTCGAAGACGACTGCAAAAGACTGCAAAAGATCGTATCTCAAGTACATTTGACACATCAACTATAACCGTGCTGCATTTGACCATGGTGTACCGAATATACACCGGTAACAGAGCGCATGTTTGATACTACAAAGAAAAAGTGCATCTGTACAGAATTTTATTAAACTCTTTTCGTCTAAGTTGTGGTCCTGTCACAGCTTAGTTATTTGTCACATATCAAATCACCCGTATACCTAATATGACCACAGTGTTTTGCATTAATTTGATGTTGTAACAATTTAGGTCGCCGATCACGGTTAGAAATGCATTTCGCACTGGAAAACATTTTATACAAACAACTCGAGGCGTAAGCAAACACGTGAAATACAATAATCTAGCAATTTGGCCTTTTCGATGCTTGGACACGGAAAAGCTAGCAACCACCTTTAAAAAGCTATTGAACACTAACTCAACACACACTTTGTAAGTTACTTAACTTTGTATTCTTTGCTTTCTTCTCCATCGAAGGCAGCTGTTAAGGTATTGCTCTAAAATTTTGATATTTCTACGAATTCTAACAATTAATCAGTGGGGCGGGGGGGGGGGGGGGTCAAGGTGTTGTAAATTTTAAATTTAAAAGGTTAAATGTATCTTTAGAATGAAAGAAGAAAACGAAAAAATTGAAACAGATAATAGATTTTTTTTATTTAGGTACACATCAAAGTTTGAGAAAATGACATGTTGCTGCAAAAGACTAATGAAAGCAAATAAAGAATGATTTATGTTGAGAAATATCACTACCTTGTTAAACACTATTATTTTTGGTTAAAAAATAACCTTCCGGGGATGAAAATTTCTTGCAGTACACCACTCGCTGTTACTGGGTACTTTATAGTCTTTGGGTATTTTGCAGTTAGTATTCAAATCGGTCATATCCGGTTCCTGCACGACCAGTATGGCGATTCAGTACTGCCGACCCCTGTACTATGTATGTTTCCAAAATCGCTTCTAATTCAGTATGCTGGAATTACAGTATACCGATCATTTAGCGGTCTGTCGGTCCGTTTGAGGCAGGGGTCCAAATCGATTCGAATTTGGTATACCGGAGGGACGATCAAAACTACCGGTTCTTTGCGGTATGGCTAAAACAAGCCTTCTCTCCAGTTCTTATTGTGTTAATTTTTTCCCAATTTATGGTTGCTGTGACAACTAAAATGCGAAATTCAGTCACTACTCATGAGCATAAGAAATAAGGCAATATGCTGAGAACCTTGTTCGCGTACCCTGTGCAAGACTTTAAGTGCTAGGCAATCAGTTCCACTCAAAATCTAACGTAAAAAATCGGTAATTTCTGTGGGAAATGAATCCCAGCTAAGTCCCAGTGAAAATTAACATGCACAAAATTGTGAAATTGTTGTGAAAAAAAGTTTTGCAGAAAAGTCTTAAAATCTGAAGCAAACACGAAGCAAACAAGAAGCAAACAAGACAGGCATAGCTTTGGAGAGTGAAATTAAATTAGGGTTGAAAAACAAACAATAGTGTGAGATTTTGACTAATTAACGTGTTAGGAGAATTTGGGGCCATCTGTGAGAACTTGAGGCTCCTCAATTAACAGTCATGCTGCTTTCATCCCCCCAGAAAAGGGACGAGCCGTTAAATGTCAATATTTAAACACATATGTCAGGCCAATTTATCTGAGCTTCAAGGATAGGCAATCGGTTGACACTGAAGCAAGCAACTTGACATCATGAGCAGAGGAAGAGTAAAGGACGCTGGAGACACAACGTCCTCGTTTATATGTTACGAGAAAACTGTCTGAAAATTACATGTAGTAATACACAGATACCTAAAACTCGGGTGTTTATTACCAGGGATGGGCGTAAGGGGGGGGGGATTCCTGCAGGATTCCATACGATCTCATTGTACTTAAATTAAAAAAAATAATTATTTTGTTTTCCGTGCCCTGATAAGTAAATATGGCGCGCTGTCACTCGTTTCTGTCGATGTTTATGTAAAGCTTCGGAACAGTAAGCTGTATGATCACTGAAGTCAATCGGGCTTCGCTGGCGGTCCACAATAGTGCAGTTATCGCGATAGGCAACCCAGAAACATGCTTTTGTCTGGGTGTAGGAACAACCCTCCCCCCCCCCGGAAATAACCCACCCCCTAGGTACAAACTCTTAATTTGTGACTGCAACACATTTTCTAACCGCTCCAACTTTTCACATTTAGGATAAATTTCTCAATTTGTGCGTTTGTTATCCTTGAAAAGAAATCGAAAAACATTTTTTAAATCATGTAAATTTTGAGCGAAAATTGGTAAAATCGAAACTGTTTTAGAATATATTAAAGATTAATAGCCGCACATTTGTTCTTCTTTTACAATTTATACATAGGCTAATTTTGACGGAAATACTGGTAGTCTTTCGTTAAAAAGAATGCGAAATTCGAATTAAAAAGGAATCCTGGTCCTTTCGCCACGGCGACCACTTAACAAGTCTTAACACAAGCATGGTGCACAAAGGGTACAAATAAATTACGCTGAACAATGAATCCCGCGGTTAAGAATAACATTTTGGTTACGATGCAGTAATGGATGGATCTGTGTAATGTGGGTAATGTTCACAAAAAAACATGGTGTGCACGCTGTGAGTTAAAACAAATTGTTGTTGGCATTACAGAAGACTTTCGCAGTCCCCGCTACATCCAGCTGCGGCAGCCATGTCTGCGTGAGTGTTGCCACAATTCGCAGGCGTAAATGTGGGCATTATATCTTTGATATCTGTAATTTACAAAGCTTTTCGCATTCAGGTTAATTCACAAGGGCTGAAAGTTGCCCTTTATCAATACAAATGTATAGCTTATGTTAAAAAATGAAATCTGTTTTAAGTGATATTAGAATAAAAAGCTCGTATTGCTGAAATCAACTGAAATTTACTACCTATTTACTTTCTAGCCAATGTGTTATTGGCTCTAAGCACTCTGCAAACAGGCCTTTGTTCGTGTGGAGATAAGTATCCAAAAGAATGCCCACAACAGAGGTTACTTGATAGTAATTGGCTGCTTATTATAAATACTTATACTGTTTACTCTGTCATAACAAAGTGCAACAACTGCTATTAGTGATGTTTAAGAGAAAAATGTCGTTCTCTTCACGTTTATGGCACAGAAAAGCGAAGATTCGGCATAACTTACAGCACTCTCAACAGAAGATATATGATCCTATATGAATACATAAATAAAAAATTATAATTTTTTGCGGGAGTTCGGTACATAAATAAAAGAACAATATCAACTGGGGAAACGAATCAATCCCCAGCTTCTAGTGATAACTATCTGGATGTCCTTCACGATGATTAAGTATACAAACAGAATCATCAGGACTCATTTGTTCAGCCTTTCTTGAATAACTGAACTCCAGTCTGAAAACGATGCCGTAGTTACGGTTTTTTAAAGATGTTTTTAACCAAACCTTTCAAAGCAAGTGACCTGAAAAAGCTCCAGGTTCACTCTTTTGTTCATTATACATCTGTAGGCGATAAGAGCGTTATGTAAAGAACGACGGAGGTAATTAAGAAGCTCCTGCTATTCTGTAGCTGTGGTGTTAGCACAAAGAGGTTAAATTGCACGACCGCACAAAATCTTCGTAAGGTTCTGCCTTTGTAGATAAACGTATACCAAACGAGAACCTAGTTCTCAAAGGTGAAGTATTAAGCAGTTTTGCCCTTTTTGGAAACGTGGCTAGAGACATGCAGACAGATCTATCGGTGTAACCCTCCCAAACACCCCTTTGTAGTCTCTTTTATGACCAGAACCATGCCCATGTTTGCTTGCCTGAAAACGCTTGTGGTTAGTACCGCACACAAAACGAGAATGAGGCTTGTTAGCGCTAATAACTCTGATTGTCTTAGAACCAGGCCGGGATTATTCAAGCCTCTATGAGAAAATTTTGTTCTATATCATATGATCGGTTTTGAGTTACATGAGAAACATGTAGAAGAGGTAACCGAATTCAGAACTTTCGTGAAGTAAAATTTGTTTTTAAATCTTCCATTTTTTGGTCAAAACAGTTGGGGAAGCTGCTGTCTGTATATATTTCCTACAGTTTTTTCTGGATTCGGTGTAAAATATGGGTACGGGTATTTTTTTCATGTGTAGTCTGCAAAATGGCAGCATTTTAAAAAATATTTTTAAAGGCCAGTTTTCAAAATGCTCTTCTAACACATGCGTACACATACATGTATATATTTAAAAAGTAAGTCTTCGGAACCCATGATCCACCCGGTGAGGGTTTTGCCGCGAGCATGGGGAAAGACAACTACTTCGATAAGGAAAAGAAATCATTTATCCGATGGCATATGATTTTCATAAACAGTTACCGGACAAGTGTTAACAAACGCGGCGTAGTATCACGTGTAAAAGAGATGCAAATCATCAGTTTGTGGGCTCAGACGTTTTGCCCAGTGTCACTCTACTTATATATAGAGATACTCAACTAGATATACTCAGATATACTGGATATAGATACATTCATGTGAAAACGTAACTTTGATACCTGCAAAATGTAGCATATGAGAAGTAATTAAGTGTCAATATAATTATATATTTTAGTGGCTGAAATGTTAAGCTTTCTGTTTCTGAAAATTAATCGATTTTGCTACAAAAGTGACAATGACACGCTTAATTATGCATACACTCTTAATATATCTTGTGTGTCCTCCACGACTGTCCCTTACTGCAATTAATCTGCGTCTCGTGGATCTCATTAAATTCTATATTTTGTAAAGTGGAATGCGATTCCACTCGTCCACAAGCGCTTATCTGAGCTCTGCAAATGTCTCAGGCGGGATGGTCGGGTATGGCTTCGGGTATGGCTGTGTTCGGTCAGTGAACAATCCGGCCAAAAAGCGGGCCAGGGCAACACCAGCACGTTTTGAGCCTAAAGATACTGCTGCGTAGCTCTCGCGGAATGTGGACGAGCTCTGCTGTAGAATTAGACCATTTTGAATCACAAAACGGACCGTCAATGGCTCCAAAATTTGTTCTCGATACCGCCGTTGACAAAACGGAGTTCAGTGGCATGAGCGAACGATATACCTGCCCACACTTTGACTCGGTCTCTTTCTTGAACGCAGGCGTCGCTAAAGCTCTCGCTCGTTCGGCGCTAAGCACGCGCTCTTCCGTCGGCGTATTTCAAACAAAAACGTGATTCATCGGCAAAAAGACTTGGTTCCATTGTCTCTGTGTCCAGTGGATATGACCCATTGATGTAATGCGCGCCTTGGGGTGGGGGTTAACATTAATCTTCTAAAGGGCGCGCGGGTAAACCGTATCAATGGAGCCGGTGTTTTAGTCTGGCTACTTCACGGTAATTGTGGGGTCCAGCGGTCTGTCTGGCAGTAACTGTTGCCGGAAGAAAAGGGTCTCGGAGATGTAACAAACGTATTCTTTTGTCCAGCCTGGGGTAGTAACTCACGGTCACCCCGATATATATATATATATATATATATATATATATATATATATATATATATATATATATATATATATATATATAGATATATATATATATATATATATACACGTAAACAGAGTAATTTCAAGCACAGATGGTTTCTTGGCTGAGAAACCATGAGTGAATACGTCACGAGTTTGTTTCTCACAAGAAAACCATCTGTGCGAGAAGTTTGCCAGTTTTAAACACATAGTTTCACTGCAATATTTAATATGTGTCATATGCGCAATTTTGCAGAGTGCAATGATTCGCCTCAGTGACCAGATTAGGTGAAGCGCTCATGCATATTGATTTTTTAATAAAAAGTGTCAAAATGAGAAACCCCTTCTGATAACTTAAAACGACATAGCTATACAGACTTTAAGTTTTAAAATTAAGAATAAACGACAAATGTGATAATTGGCTAAACCCCAGAGAAAACCAGTTCGAGGTCCGGTCAGGATCTTTACGTCTTCCGAATAGAATACCGGAATTGGTATATGTTAACGGATGGCTATTGGATGATGTTGAAATTTCGGGATTGCATTATATCTGAAAAAAAAGAAATCGGAATAACTTTAGGATCACGCCCTAAAAATTCAAGAATATATAAATTTTTCACCAAAATCATATCCTTTTCTTTTCCTGTGGAGCCACGGTTTAACAAAAGTGACTAAGAATCTATCTTTTTCGAAATGCTAAAACAAAACAATGTTAGAACAGTCCTCAAGATGATTATAATGATGACTTTCTTTGCATAGGATATAGGATTTTGAAATTCAGTGCAAGAAACACCTAGATACAACGGAACTACAATGGATAATTCTATATATCATGAACAGAGTAAAAAAGCTGTGATGTTTGACCTGTCTGATAAACGAAGCTCGAATAAAAGGAGTCGGTTGCACGACCATAAATGTTAATGTCCAGAATTAAAGAAATAACTATGTAAGTATACAAAGAGTTACAAATAGTACACACATTTTCGGCTTTTGGTATCAAAGGTTTTTTTGAGCTGATGAACACCCTAAAACGGACACACAATCGAACGAAAGGAGAGACTCTTCAGAGTCCTTAAGATGTTGCGGATGCGAATAAAAACCTGGCGTCACCAGAAGGGGTTTCGTGGCTGAGAATTCTCATGCAAAGACAAAGGGTGACGTTACTACTATGGTTTAAAATCATTATATGTCCTGATATATCCGTAAATATCCCTATAGAAATAAAAGCAGCAAGTAAATTTTTGGCAGTTTTTGACATTTTTGGGCAAAGGTTCTGAGAAACACTTTCTACGTCCAGTGTTAAACATCTCTAAATGTTATACTAAAATTGGCTACAAACCAATTTTGAACACGATCAGTTATATTGAAATGAGCTTTTCCATCCTGTATGTATTCTTTTCGTCTACCGAACGTATTGTAATGTATTTTAGAGAGAGAGAGAGAGAGAGAGAGAGAGAGAGAGAGAGAGAGAGAGAGAGAGAGAGAGAGAGAGAGAGAGAGAGAGAGAGAGAGAGAGATATGCCTTGTGCGCGGAGAGGTAATGAGATGGAGAATTTAGGTTCCGTACTTATGGTTTTCCTCACAGTGGTGGTTCAGGGCAACTATACTCCGCATCGTACAGGTCGACTTAAAACGGTGAAGACACAATTCTCAATGTAATGGTAAAAATGGGTGCTTTTCTGCTAAATCTGATAATCCGCGTTAAAGGGGTGACAGTTACGAAAGTGTCCACATTTGATTCAATCAGGAATGGCACCCAACATTTAGGGATCGATTTAAGAAGTCATGTACATGCAACCAACTGGTGCAATCGTGCTCTCCCCCTGCCTCCTCCAGGGGTACACGCCTGTGATGTTTAAGATGTCTGTTGTAACACGAAGGACATCCAGCGCATTTTATTCTTTCAAAGTGACAAGGTAATAAAATTACTCGAGTTCAAGTAAAAATTGGGTAATGTTACTGAGTACACCGCAATGAATTTTTGTTGAACAGCATGCCGATCGGACATTAAAGTTAGGATTGTAACGGTGTTGTCATCAGAATTAGAAAACGAACAGCATGTTTCCTAGAAAACAATGTTTTTAAGCTATTAAGCATACTGACCAAAAAAGAAAGTATCCAGCAATTTTAAACTGTATTATTTCCGAAACTATCGAAATGCATGTTTCACATATTTAAGTCCAACATCAGTTCTGTAGGTTGAAGTGGAAAACAATGAATTCGATCAGTAACGTGCGCAATCACAGCATCTTTATTATCACACGGGTGTCAATTTTCATTTACACGAACAACACCACTTTGTCCTTTTCTCAATATCGCGTGTGTCCACCATCAGCATTGAGCATAGCTTAGATTCTTGTGGGCAGTGACGTCACCAATGCGTTGATCTTGTATTGGGGATAACGATGCCACTCCTCAGTAAGTGCTTGGCGGAGTTCTGCGTGATTTGCGGAGGTGGTTATCTGGCCCGTATTTGGCAATCCAGATGATCCCATAAATGTTCAATAGGATTAAGGTCCAGTGAATATGGGGGCCATGGAAGCAACTGAACGTTGTTTGCCATAAGGTACTTCTGACACACATGAGCGACGTGCGGACGTGCATTATCATGCATAAAAATGGCTTCTGGATTCTTTTGTACATAGGGGACACTTTGAGCACTTAATACGGCGTCAATGTAGCAATTAGCCGTTAGGTTACCATCAATAACGAGGAGCTGCGAACGCCAGCCAAAGCGTATTGCGCCCAATACCATAATGGAGCCACCGCCAAACCGATCAACTTGTCGTACGCAGGATGTGGTGTAACATTCTCCAACACGCCTGTATACTCGTGCACGACCGTCTGCACGATACAGTTGGTATCGAGATTCATCGATGAATATCAACGTCGCTAGTTGCGGTGTCTCCACGCTTCTTGGCTATGATTGCGGCCCCAGTGAACTCGATTTTGACGTCGGCGGGGGTTTTACACGATACAAACCAATGGCCGGCGACATTAAATTCTATGCTCCGGGGGCGATTAATTGCCGTTTGGCTGGATATGGGTGGGTTGTGAGTGCCAGGAGTTTCGTTTGAAGTCATAACGGCAGTGCGAAAGCAGTCGCGCAGATGCTGTAACAAATTCTTCGATCTTGTCCAGCGGCCGTTACACGAGGTCGCCCGTTACGCAGTCTGTCCTGAGTGCTTCCGGTCTCTCTTTAGCGCCGTTGTAAACGATTAATTGTTGCTCGATTGCACCCAAAGCGTCTGGCCACCTCTCTTGTGGATGCCCCCACACTCAACATGCCTATTGCTTGTTCCCTTTCTGTTTCATTTGGTTTTGGAACAAAATTGTCAATTGTTCAAACATAGGGCTATCTTTCACCAAACTGTACGAGTCAAGAAACAGTACTTACAACCCAACATAAACACGCTATGGCAGTACCTATGATAACAATTATCACATTGTTTCGCACCTACCTGGATATTGAAGTGATTTCCAAAAAAAAAGTGGCACACACTTAAACATAACCTAATAAATCAGTTGTGCAAATATAAAAACTTTATTCTTAAAAATAAAAAAGTTATTCGGGTATACGTCTGGGTGCTTTCTTTTTGGGTCAGTATACAAAAGCAAGAACAACAAGAACAAGAACAACAACAAAAACAACAGGAACGCCAATAACAATGACGACAACAATAGTAGTAGTAGTAGTCGTAGAAGTAGTAGTAGTAGTACCCAATTGGTCAAACAATGCAAACTCATCATCACGGTTGTACCGGTTTTGGAGTCCCTCCGACTGCACTTTGCGGTACACATTTTGCGCAACATGATACTTGATAAAAGCACCCAGTGACTGCACTTTGCTTCCTTCTTGATTGCACTTGTTATGGGGGTTAATCCATCAGTGAAATCTTAATTGCACTTTGTTAAGGAAGCTTATCCATCACAGGAATCTTAATTGCAATTCAAATGGAGGGTCAAGATTCACATGACTCTCGTAACTGCACTTCATAAACTGTAATCAGCCATATAATGATCTGTGATCACCAATACAGAGGATCTGTGATTATGAATCAAGGGAACTCTAATGGTCCGTTATGTTGGCAAAAGAACTTCAAATGAGGGGAAAATAACCCCTTTAATTTTGGTTTATACGCCAGCGGCAGTTGTCCGAGCGGCACTTGTCCACCGGCACTTGTCCGAGCCGTACTTGTCCTGTACCTTTCAAGACGTTTATAGATACAGCGATTTTACAGCGTCCTGTATAATAAGCAATGTAATAGAAAAATCTGAATTTTTTGCGGGAGATGGGTGTGTGTGTGTGTGTGTGTGTGTGTGGGGGGGGGGGGGGTTGGCCTAAGTCGATGTTGTGAAAATGCCTTTCATAAATTCAAATGTTATTTCGAGTTTACCGGATAATCAATCAGCCAACTAAAACCAGGGCAAATGACAATGCAGCACGTGTCATGTTACTCACATGTCATCCTTCCTGTTGGTAAACCCTGCTGCCACACCCTTCAGATAAATAAAAAGTCGTCTTGTTTCGTGATAAATTGATCAATGTTATGTTACAGACATGAAATAGGCCATTTGTTAATAAAGCATGAATAGGATCCTATTGTGTATTCCTTCCGGCAATATTTACACGTATTTCCGCATGTTTTGTCTAGTATGTTTTTGCCACTGCTCTCCTTATCACGCAAACTCCGCTTCGTTTCCAGAGGGAATACTTTTGCTGTTAATCCGAAAGTTTCTTTTTTTGTCATTTTTTGGCGGTTCCAGAAAACCCAATCTGCACTATTTCACAGACGAATACGAAGTTTCGTACACGAGTAGACTGTGATCTCGTAGGAATCAACATTTCTTACCTTAATCTTAAAAGGCAATGTAAACTTGAGGTCCACCGCTAGTTTTCTGCCTCGAATTAGTTTTCCAGATAACTCCTCCAAACTAATTGTCTCAGGGGCTTCAGATCTGATACACGTAAAAACAGTGATAATGTCTTACTGGAGAGGCTCAGGCTGAAATCAGAGTATTTTTCCAAAACATAAACATCGCAAAAACGGATAGGAAGAGGATTCTTTTCGAACACGTACATGGTTTAAGCAGACGGTAAACTGCCATTGACAGGGGGCTTTTGAAGTAATTTCTCACGTTAAATAAGAGGTTGGAAACTGAAAATTTGCTCGAACATTTTAGAGATCGATTTTGAGTTCATTGCTGAACCTAGGTGAAGTACGTCGGTAACCTTGACCCGCCAAGGTCAGGGTCAGAAACCGTTAGAGATCCTTTGCCGGAAACGTACGTTACATAAGTGGCGCCTCAGTGATATTGACCTTGTCCATCAAAGTCAAGGTTGAAAACCAGAAGTTTGTCATTATCTCGAAGACAGTTAACGAGCTAATTTCCAGACCTTTGGGTATACAAGATGTTACGATCTTGACCCTATCCGTCAAAGTCAAGACACAACATAGGAAGTTAACTATTATCTTGAATACCGTTAAGGAAACCCATTTTCGGTGTGAAGTGAGGGGTAATTGCGCGGTCTGTATGTGATCTTGAGTATGAAGCCATAGGTCAGTGTAATCTGTACGTTGAACACAATATACGGTCTAAAATGAGATGTAAATGTGTTTGTGGGTTATCCAAGTTGGTTATGTGCTCTGTAGCAGAATTCGGTTTAGTTAGAGCTTGCGGCAGCAGGGATATTGTTTTTTTGGACCGGTGACGGTGGTTACACAGGTAGCAAACGGGAATATGAACGTAAGATTGATACAGTGTTTCGTTGCGATATGCGAAATGTTTGTGTAGGTTAAGTTAGAAAAAAGTATTTTTTCTGCTGACATGCAAGCAAAATAAAGATATTTGTTTGCCTTTATGTCGGAATATTCGCAGATATACTCGACGATTTACTTACACTATACTATCATGGTCACACAACTTTAACAATACATTTTGAGATTAATGCGTGTCTTAATTTGGCGATAGACCCGCCCTTAGGAATTTGGCCACGCCAGGCCTGACATTACTGTAGAAAAGATAAAAGTTATGGCAGGTCGGAGGGCTGGCGGCGGATAGCAATTTACATTACATACAGAAAGACACTTAATTTATCCCACGTTTTAAATTAGTTTCTTTCCAAATATTCCACTTCACGCCCTTTGTTTTGAAATGACCGTTAGCACACGTCACACAATTCTACCCCTTCTGCCTGTGATGTGTGCATGTTTATATTGCACACGTCACCTGAATCAGATGACGTTTCGACATACAACACAAATTAGCATCGCTAAGTATACAGCCAATACAGGCTTGCATATCGTCGCAAAATACATTTACACTCAAGGCTTAAAATTTCATTTTTTCTCCTGACATGCAAGCAAAATAAAGATATTTGTTTGCCTTTATGTCGGAATATTCGCAGATATTCTCGACGATTTATTTACACTATACTATCATGTTCATACTACTTTAACAGTACATTTTGAGATTAATGTGTATCTTAATTTAGCTCGCCATAAGCTGAATACAGCTATCGCCACATACGAAAACCTCAGTAGATGCTAGGGGATTTATTCCCGATTTAGTACCTATGAGGAATATTATAACTACTTCCACTAGCTGTAATTAAAACGTTTGCTGTCTTGCACGAGAAATGTTATACAACTGCGACACGCTAAACTTTAAACTCTTAATAGGGGTGCGGCTGATCGTACAACGCGACTCCTACCGTATTTACACATACAGTAAGAGGGGTGCGGCTGATCCTGCAACCCGACCCCTACCATATTTACACATACAATAAAAAAGGGCTCGGCTGTTCCTACAACACAACCCCTACCATATTTACACGTACAATAAAGGATAGATACAACGTCAGATCTTTACAAAATTTGTAACAGGCGGGGATGGGGTGCGTGGGAAATCAAATGTAAAGTGGATCGAGTCACTTTTAATGTTTCTCTGGAACTTAAGTGCGTTCGCCTTGTACTCTGACATATTTTGGAACGCTGCTGTCGAGCGCCATCGCCCCGCCACTTGCTCTACACTCCACCCTTCGGCTATGGCGTTGGTCGTAGCCCCGATTTTAAAGCTATGGGTGTTAAAGAAAAGATGGGAGAGGTTGCTAAACGCCAAACATTGACGAAGCACTTTGACAAAGAAGACCCGAGAAACCGGTTTGTGTCTGAAAAAAACAGGGGCCCCGGGGATGACCCCCTGAATTTAATATAACGATTTAGGACCGAGATTACCGGAAGTTCTGACTCCGTAATTTGGAGGTGGAACGGGTGTTTTAGACTTCTGAAGCTTATTTTTATGCGCTACAAATTTAACGTTCGCAGAGTTGCGATTTGGGTGGAAAGTCAGGCTTGAGAGTTGCAAAAGGGCGGGGTTGTGGCTCCTGAGACCGTCATTGCAAAAATTCTCAAAAACGTAGCAAAGAACAGCATAAACATAGCTCGCATCAAATCTGACATATAGTTATCCCAAATAATTGTAAAACGGCATTACAGAGCTGTGTGAGGACTGACAGTGTGACTGAAAGTCTGCTGTCAGTGGACGGCGCAATTCTAGCAATGCCTCTTAAGGCCATACTTACAGCAAAATTGAAATAGTCCTGCCCGCCTGCTATTTTCTGTGCAAAATTGATAGATGAAACAATGGAGTGAATCGAGCTTGAGGAGTACTCCTGGCAATGTAGGGATGCTATAAACAACAACACGTATATTGGCTGTAACGGCAGGATCCAAACTCCCGGAAAATACAAATGCATAAAGCTAATATATTTTCCCAAATTCTTTTTATACATTTTTTGTAACTGAACACTCAAGGCATTTTTTATAAGCTGTTTTACAATAGCTTTGAGAGTTCCCATTGGGGGTGGGGGTCGGACTGGCAGGGGTGGAGGTTTGGATTGAGTTCTCGGACTTTCCGAAATTGGAAGCGAGATAAAGCATTGGATAGTTTGTTTTTAAAACCAGTAAATGTTTTAGACGAAAAACAATGTGATACCGCAAACAATACATCAAGAATTGCCTTACTAAACACATGATTTGTCTGTCGGACGAAGACTGAGCATTGAGAATATGCACCACAGCTGAATTATCGCATATATATAACAATTGCCTGTTGCGCAAACGCTGTTCCCATAAGAACCGTGAGAGTACGATCGGGTATAGCTCGAGCAACGTGATGTGGTAATCCGCTTGTGTGCATGTTTATATTGCACACGTCACCTGATGACGTTCCGACATAAAACGCAAATTAGCATCCTGAGTATACAGCCAGTACAGGCTTAACAGATCGTCGCAAAAATTGCCGTTTATGTCCGCCCACTGACCTAGACGGATTTATGAATAAGCCGTCCCTCTGATCTGATTGGTCTAAAATTATCTGTACTCAATGAGGGTAGCTGTTAAGCATTCAGCAACCTCATTCGTTTTACTCTCCTCGCGTGTAACACATGTTATATAATGAGCTAAGAAATAAATTTGTTTAAATTTTCTTGGAATATCTCTGTTGTTTTTTCTTATATAGTATATTCTGGATACCTCTGGGACGCTGTAAAACACTTTGAACAATTTAAGGGTAGAGAATTTGATTTATATATACCCTCTTCCCCTGGTCCCTTTTGCCCCGTTGAAGCGATGTCATATTATTTAAAACTTCGTACACAGAAAGTTGATTCTCTCTTTGTTTTAAAAAGCGGAAAGCCTATTTCTCCATCCCTTTTTAATACCGTTCTCAAATCGGCATTAATGCTCTCCCTTGGTATATCTAAGGGTTGTACCTCACATTCCTTTCGAATAGGTGCCGCGACATATTGCCTCCAAAAAGGTTTGAATAAAACACGCATTTCTCATATTGGTAGGTGGCGTTCCAATGCTATTGATAAATATTTTTGTGTACCGTCTTTCATAGTGTGATTGCCCGTTTGTCTGTGGGGTTCTTTATGTGGGGATTTCAATTTGTTTGACCCCAGACAAATTTTGGAAAAGTGCTTTATATGTTTTCTTTCTTATAAATATGCGTGATGTAATTCTTCTTTATTGTTGTACATCTATCAATTATTGATGTTATGTAATTGTAATGATGTTACGTAATTGTATTGATGCTAAGCAATTGTAAATATATTAATTAAATATTGGCGGTACAAAAAATTTATAAAAATCCCACCTGCGTGTTTATTTTTGTGTTCAGAGGACGGCTTGAAATCATAAATATATTTACACTCAAGGCTTAAGATTTTATTTTTCCTGCATCGGTTGCCGGATTGATGGCTTTTAACTGCTCTGTAAAAATCGGTTGTGTGATAAACCAGGCTATGAAAAATCCCTTAAACTCCCCCGTCTTTGTTGTGTTTTGTGGTATGGAATGCAATTTTAAGTTGGAAGAAGTCAGTCTGGAAGAAAAAGGATCAACAACATTGCTGAAATCAAAACTGAACAATCGGGTTTTGATTTGAATTGATACTCTTTGTCGTTGCCAAGATTCAACATTCACGATCTGCTCCCACAATTATACGAATGGAAGATAAAGATGCAAAAAAAGCCTGACTGTTATAACAAAAACTGTTATAACAAAAACAATTTGAAAAAATTTTTCAGTCTTATTTTGGTTTGTTTTTCCTTTGTAGACAAGCCAATGTTTTCCTTTCAGATTCAGAAGGCTTTCTAAGAAACTTTTTTGCCATTTCGAAACGTTTCTACTTTCTGGAATTAAACGGTGTCTTTACCCCCATCTCCTACCCTGACCCTCACCAAGGATTGTGCGTAACTGAAGGTGGTAACCTATTTGAACATTCAGTGTATTTAAATTAACCACTTAAAATTTTGCATCCACGCATCGTTCTTTTAAAATCAACACAGTCATGCCACTATGCTCAGCGTATTTAGCACGCACAAATAAATCAAACTGTGGTTTCATTTTGTGATATGCTTGTTTAAGAGTAAGAGCGTGTTCTCCAGCTTAACACGGGGTTTCCCTTATTTACGGTAATCGACGCATAAATCATGAACAGAAGTTTTCTACACTTGTTAGCGTACAATGTAAATAGACATTGCCAAAATTGTCAAGTCTAAAAGACTGAGTGACAACACATTACCCACATTCTTTTTTATCTCTGTACCCCTCCGCCTAAGCGGATTTGCAATGGGGATGGAATATGACAAGTGTAAGAAATGTCTTAAGGAGGAATACGCGAAGTACGCTTTTACTTGTGAAAAGACGTTTTACAAGATAAAAAAGACGGATCTATTTTAGCTTTGTCACACGCCCCTAAGATCATACGTCAATATAATTAGTAACGGTTTGCTCAGCGGTGTCTTTGGTCACGCCAGGTCTAAAGAAATTATTAGAGCCTTTTGACTTGGCGCCTTATACGCTTAGGATCGCTCCATGTATTTTCTGGACACGCATAGGAGCATGGATAATGGTTCCACCTGTGACTCGGGTATGGGTAGGGATGGCCGCCGTATTTTTTTAAGGTCTCTAAACCTCTAGTGGATATGTGGGCCTTACGCATGAACGATGACTTGGGCTTAGGAATCGCTGTGTCCCAGGAGGCAGCTACTTTAATAATATCGTTCTCAAGCGCACAGAACTCACCTTTCATTTTGCCAAGAGTACGGTTAACTTCACCTGGGAGAAATTATTGCTTCACCAAAAATGTCCCTCTCTGAAAAAACCCGAAGAGTCAGCGCTAGATCCTGCTGTGCCACGTTTCCCTGGTCGGGGTCAATAATTTGAAATGTCTTATCAAATGTAAGATGGAGGAGTCTTTCCCAAGATCATAGCCCGAGGCTGGCTTCAGTGTTGCGGCGATGTCTGACCTAGTCCTGTGCGGAAGAAGGTCTGAGGTGCAACTCTTCATGCAAATCTCTTTGGATTGACCGGGGTTTCAATGGAGAAACTGGGGACACCCACCACTGAAAATTCTCGATCATTGTGAAGGAATTGTTACTTTCCTGTTTCAACCTCTTCCCTGAGGTACAGCTGCTCTCACTGCTTTTTGAAACCTCCTGCAATAGAACTTGCCATAAAGGACGTGTCTTTTCTGTGGCTACTAGCAAGCCCAGCAAAGCTCCGTTTCGGCAAGTCTCATGGGTTGATGGGGGTAGTTACTTGAATTGCTCTGAAAGTTCTCCCCATTTCTCCTCTGTGAGGAAAGCCCCGGTCAACTGCAAGCCCATCTCTTAACAATATCTGTTGCTGCTTGGGCAATAGTTCTCTGATTTTGCTATATTGATCAAAGGACCTGCCCGCAAAGCTTATATTACGTTTGAAGATTTCGCTTTCGCCACGTGAGCCAGAAACGAGTCGTTCAAATACTAAAAAACCAGTACGCCTTGAAGTCTGGCCTATGGTTTTAGCACATACATCACTTTGGAGAATACGTACGGAGCAGCAGAAAGGTCGAACAGAAGCGCCAGAAAGCAATATCTTTTCCCTTGCCCTCACCCGGGTTGTCTTCCTCTCTGCCCGCCAGACTGTGATTTCTATAAAACATCTATGAAAGGAATATCTTCTTGCAATATCTGAGTTGATTCTATCTCCGACGAGGGTAGTGACGTATCCTGTGACGGTAGGGTGGGAGGAGATGAGGTGCGGATTGGACGTCTACCTGCCCTTTGGCGAGCGCACTTCATCCACGACCCGGATGGGGTGGGTGAGCGCCTCCACTGTCCCTTCCTGGAACTTATCTTCTCCGCTCATGACGAATCGGGGTCTCGATTGTGATTCAGTGTCCTCAGGCTGCAGCACCGAGACTTGAACTGACAGCCGGATTTTCTTTAAGTTGCGCTGCCGATGACACTGTTGCCAACGGTGTGGCTAGTCATCTTCCTAGGATAATAGCATAAGAGAGGTCAGTTAGGCTAGCGTTTGTTCCCGCATGACTCTCATTGCTGCCATCTTTTGTGTCCATGATGATTGAGATAATAGCCACGCCCTTCTCAATAGCTCTTTCTGCTCAGTATCCAGTTCAGCTACTGTTTGGGAAGACAATGAGCGATTTAGTTTTGCCTTCTTGCGGCTTTTGTCCGACATTGCCCCAGCATGTTGGCTACCTCCTAAAGCCAGGGCCGGCGACGACACGACGAGGGAGCAGAGACAGGCTTCTGACAGCGCCTTCTGGTGCCTATCGTTCTTCAAGCAAGTCTTTCTGGCACTGGTTCTTGATGCGATTTGTTTCTATCGCCTTCCACTCTGTATGGGATAGGTGCTCACACTCCATATAGGTTTTCTGCTCCTCACACAAGGCCAGGTACTCAGAAATCCTCCACTTGTCGCAGAGGGAGGGTGATTGCCAGCAAACGATGAGTAACCACGTGAACAAATTGGCGCCTTGTTAACAGAGCCTTCTGCTTCCGCCATATCTGCAACAGAAAAGCCTGATACATAACTGGGCAACAAGATGTAGTTACACTAACTCATATCTGCCTCTTATTAAGTCGATCCTCTTTATTAACCACGCCCAGGATGGTCGAGTGGGGAGGCACAACCCAAGGAGGGGAGAGTCAAGTGGGGAGAGCCACAAGGTATAACCTACTTGGGTATACCCACATTTGCTAACCCTTTTGGGGAGTGAGTACAGCCACTTGGCTATTCCCTTCCACTCTGATGGTGGGAAGAGCCACTTGATTCAGAGACAAGCCCACAGGGGACGGAAGTGGTGATTAACCGATGAATCTAGCTAAAACGTAAAATCAACAATGGCACTCTGCTAATTGAAACACAGCAGCCTTGGTGTTATGTGAAGCGGTGTGGAAGAGACAGCGAGAGAAATTATTAATATCACCTCCTGTCTCCGTGCCTCCGTGCCAAAGAATTTGTGCTGACCGGTGGAGAACAAAAACATTTTATGGGATAAAACACCGATGCTGCTTACTCGTGGCCAACACTACGACTCCTGGTGTTAAGTGGTTATGGCAGTCATAACACCTCAAATATCCCGACGTAACATCAATGGCTACAAAAGTAAATATTAAAATATCCAAAAGCCATATAAGTACCTCTTATCCTGGAAACTTCTTTAAAAAATCTTCAAATATTTCTTTTCATAAAAATACGTCACCTTTGTTACATGGAATGCGGGTAATGTTTTGTCACTCCAGTGTTTCCTGTTTCACTCGACTCGAGTAGTTCCGTTTTCACCTAATAACGCAAACGTTAAATGTTAGTTTTTGCGAAGTAAAACGCCATTTATAATGTACAGTGTGGATGTTGGCACATTCGAGAGGCTTGTGCAAAAATTAGAGCAGCCCTTATGAGTTGTTTTTATTGTTAAAATTTCACTGTTTTTTTTTTTTGCTACGCGTTTTTATTATGAAAATGAAAACAAAGGTGAAAACAAACAACTTCTGATCAACTGCTATATGTGTGCGAAATTTATAAGTCCCAGGGCCAGTATGGCCAGAGGCGTAAACAAAAAACATAATGACAGACCAGTAAAGAGGAAAAGAGAAAAAAACATTGGCCCCGCACATATTCAGTGTACTGTTGGCAATAGTCGGCTTGCCAAGTGTTAACTAACAACTCGAAAATGAAGGACTCGCACACCAATAATTGCCCCCCTGTGGCGGGGGGGGGGGGAATCTTAAGAATACACCCACTGCGTTCTGTTCCGTGCACGGCGTAAGAGGCGACTAATCGGAATTTTTTTCTTTCCAACTTCTTTTTACTATTTCGTCATTCTTCCTTCTTTTTTCTCCCACTTTTTTTTAGCAAGTGCGTCCTAATAGACCCATCCTAGATGGTGAACGGGACGTTAAACACCAAAGAAACAAACAAACAGACAAACCAATAATTGACAGCCAAATTAAATTTGGATAAATCTCAACCTGGGTATCAATTAAAACATGCAAATGAATTCTGCCCTAGTTGTTTTTTATTTTGCAAAGGACAGAGATGAAATTATCTGTCATGTTAAAGAAATCCCCAGTTGAGCTGTGCGAACTGTCCGGATATATATATATATATATATATATATATATATATATATATATATATATATATATATATATATATATATATATATATATATATATATATATAGTCAATTTTTTTGCAGTTTTCGGGATTGAAAACCCCTAGGCTCCATAAATTAAAAATATTGGTGTTTTTGTCTACAGTAGAGTGATAATGACACAGTATGTCATGTTGACACTTGACTATGACATTGCTTTTAATCAAGGAAAAAGAAACACCTGCTGACAAGCGTTAAAATGATGGTCTGTTAAAAAGTAAGCCAGTGTCGATGCATCACTTTGATTATTCTTGGCTTTTTTGCAGTTCTATAAATATACAACTTCCAATGGCATGTTGCATAACCTCCAATGTGAGGGGTGAGATGGAGGGTGGGGGGTTTGGATGAGAACTAGCACTTTCAGAAAACTTTACTTCGCAAAATCTCATTCGCATAAATAAGATGGAGGTCACCCCTTTCTCGTTGGTTGAAATAAGAAGAATTAATATAAAATGTATTTCTGCAATGTTATCGAATATTTAATTCGTTTTTTTATAGAAAAACTGTCACCAACGTAATCTTATGTAATGTCTGTCAGGTCCGAAGGACTGAAAATGACATCAGAATCGCTGCATGTCGAAAGGTCTGCGACCTTGATCATGGAGTTAAAACTCTCTATATCTCTAACCGTTTTCGAGATAATAGTTAGCTTTCAGTTTCCAACCTTTACCATGACGATGGTCAAGATTACCGATTTACCCCTTACGTAATATCTGCTGGGCCCAAATGTTAGAAAGTATCTAATTGTTTTCGAGATAGTGACCAAATTCCTGTTTCCAACCTTGGTCATGGCGGAGAAGGTCAAGGTCACCGAGGTACCTCTTATTGACGCCTTTTGGGACCAAAGAGTATTAAATATATCTGTATTCGAACATGGCTTTGAGCCTTATTCCTGGCCATTTTTGAGATGAGTTGTGGTTGCGGATGATTTGATCCTGGTTTAACCTTGATTCTGAGTTTCAAGTTTTCAAACAATATCAAACAAAGAAATCAAAAAAGGGAATTTTGGAATAACAACAAAAGTATGACCATTTGGAAACAGAGTTGGAAAAATCTAAAAATTTATATCATTTTTTTGTGTCAGAAAAAACACAGTGAAAGCATTGTCATCATAACGACATGATTAAAACTTTTGTCAACATTTTTTCATTTCATATACTCATAGTAAATACATCTTTATATATTACAGTGACTGTTAAGTCAGTGACTTGTAAAGACACTGAAAAATTTCAGTGACATTGTGAAGCCACTGGGTTGTTGTTTCTGTGAATGAGGATTGCAGCTGTCGGCATAGTTTTCTGTAATAGTTTCTCCGTCGGTGTGTGCAAAGCACGTCCACTTGGAGTAATCAGGGATGTGATGGCATTAATGTTTTCTTTGTGAAATTGTAATTACTATTTCATTGCCGGCGTGAGTATCAAAATCAGGTCTATTTGGAGTATTCGATTTTGAATATGATGGTATTTGGCTTTTAAGAAATTGCAAAAGCTATTTCAATGTAATGAATTCAAGTTTAATTGGAACACTTGGGACCATGACGGATGCAATTTGACGCTTTATCATGAATGTCCACACTCGATATAAATTATGCGCTCTTTCTGAGTTTGCTTATTCAGTAATTAGAGTGACTTGTGCACAGTCACGAAAGGTCATGATAAACACAAATAAGAACGGTAATCTCGTCATTGCTTCAAATATCAAGCTAAATTGGGCTTGTGAATTCAAACTAGGGCATTGTATTTTCTCATGATAACTGTACTAAACAACAACTAGAGTTCTTAGTGCGACCCAACATAAGTATAGACACAAAAATGGATTATTCCTTGCTTTTGAATTTTCATGACAAACTTGGCTAGCCAGTGCGCTTTCACATAAAAGTCAAAATAAACAAATAGAATGATTGCTCACCTGAACAATTTCCGCTCTAACTTCGGCTTGTGCATCTTACCCATGTACAAACTTCAAACATAACATACACCAAGAAGAATACAGCTTCAATTGTTGTTCATTAATTACTATGGCATAGAATTACTATGGCACCTTCCCATTAATGTACAGCTACGTAGGTCATAATAAACAGGAAGAGGGCTAGGATTTCATCAGTTTCCTCCCGGATTAAGCTTTGTTTATTTTTCATGTACTGCATCATTATCAGGTGAATCCTGGGACATCGACCAATTGTGTACAGCATGGTAAGAACACTTTATTATCAATGACCACATACTCAATTCACTAAGCAGAGTGGCTAGTGCCTCGTCATATTAAAGTCATGATAAATGCCAACTAGAATGGCTACTGCACCAGAACACCAATGACCACCTCAAATAGAACTAAATTATACCTTTTTAGTTGGCATATGCACAAGCCAGGACAGTGCATTTTCTATTCTTGACTATTATAAAAGATCAACTATTCTTTCTTGCATTTGAGTTTTTCATGAAACCATATTAGGCTTGGTAATGTAGTTCACTTATAGATTTTGAATAAACACAAAGGATTATGGCTAAATTGAATGTATAACTTAACTAAACATAAAATAGAATGGCTAGGTTGTATAACCATCAATGACCACGCGGCCCAGCGTTATGCGTTCACGAGTCATAAACTTCAAAGAAAAGTGGCTTGTGTACTTTCACATCAACATCATTTGAAAAATGAACTAGAGGGACGATCGCACCTGATATTAAGTGTAAACACTAAATACATATTTACATATTCAAGAACAAGACTGGCTAATGCAATTTTACATAAAGGTAATAAAAAGACAAATCAAAATAACTAGATCAACTTGTTGTCGATAATTGCATTTATTGTTGCAGCTGATATTTCTAATTTAAATGTACACTCACTTAAGTAAAGAGATAAGTACATCGTCATATCACAATAAACAGTAACAAGACTGATCAATGGATGTTTGTGCCATAACAAATGGCAGCTATTTTAGATAGATCAGCTTTTTATCAACGACAAAATTTTGAGCTTGCATGTACACTTATTAGAGTGAGTTGTGTACCGTGATATCAAAGTCATAACAGACAATAGATATATTATACGTTTTGTGTGTACGTTTCTTATCAAATTAAAATGGCAACTTAACTTTTACATCATAGCAATCTAACAATTAATTATAGCGGTAGTTGCAGGTAAGTATTAATGTCCAAACCAAATGCGGATTGTAAGGTTGCAATCCTGAGCTATCTTGAGCACGTGCTCACCAATGTCCAAATTTAATGCAGGTTATACAAATTTCCATATTCACAAAGAGTGACTGGTGCACTGTTACACCAAGTACATAACACAGAAACTGGAATGATAGTGTCTCAGGTACATTACATATTCTATTACTCAAATTTCTTAAACCCAAACTCTAGAAATGTAGAATAATCAAAAAACAAACTGCACGAGCCTAAATTAATTGGCAATATTAAGATCATATCAAACTGAGGTATCAACGACGCGCTGTACTTTGCGTTATACTTTTGGCAACTAGAATGACCTGTGTGTCTAGAAATGAGTGTTCCTTTAACAAAAACATGTATTAAGTTCTTTTAATTTTTCTTCACTGGTCTACAGTAAGCAATGGCAGAAATCAGTAAAACAATCTGGAATGACATCAAAGGTCTAATTAAAGCAGTGTATTTGCCAATATTCTATGGTGCTAGCATTTAGTGTGAACTGGATGATCAATTGTAGTTGGTCACAACTGGTCAACAATTTTATTAGTTCCCCGCCGTCACGTAGCGGGGAGCGGGGGACTATAGTATTCGGGTCTGTCAGTCCGTCCGTCTGTCCGTCGGTCCGTCTGGCGACGCTTTTAAGCGCAAATTTGTGCACGCGATATCTCAGCCGCTATTCAACCCTGGCTTTTGATTGATGCTACAGTGAAAAAATATATATTGAAGTTGTGCGAGGTCGCATTATTTTTCGATTCGACCATAGTGCGTGGCGGGGGACATTCATCAGTTTCACTGATAACTTATTTGAATTGTTACACCCCTTCTAAAGATTCTCCACCCAGATACCCTTTGAGCAAAATTAAGAAATTAAGGGAGGGCATATAATGGTATTCAAACGCGGGAGAGGTTCTATACCACCTACTTTCCCCCAACGTCCTAAAACAATTATATTTACGTTTTCGTTTCGATTTTCAATTTCTCTGACAATTTGAATGAACGATATCAAACACTTATAACCCACTTGTGACACAAGCATTACGCAGTTAAATAATTCGCAAACAGAAGCAGTCATATGTGTTATAACTTCTTATCGCCATTAGCATTTAAGCACCACTAAAAGATCTTGCCATTACCTTGCCCGAATTACACAGTTTATTCATATAGTACAATCTACAACCGAGTCTGAAAAACTGTGTCCGGTTTCCAGAATAGTAAGGTGTCCAGATTGCAAATGACCCGCGCTTATATCTTCATGCCTAGCATAAATTTATGCACACGGTTTTCATACATTCTACTCACCGTTCTTAAAAAGAGAGAACAGAATGACGGTTACAGGTTTGATACGGTCCTGTGTCATTTTACATGTGCAAGCTCATAAATAAAGCCAGAACTGAATGTCAGGCCAAATTAACAAATTACTTCAATCGCACCGTTTTATATGGTCATTACTGCAGCAACGAAAAACACATTTTACTTTTTATGGGGGTGGGGATGGTGGGGGGGGGGGGGGGTATTTAAATTAAAAACTGCCTGTTAGTAAATAAGACCGCTGTACTGTGTATCGATAAACACAAGAAACCGACAATTTGCCATGGCAACAGGATATCCGGCAAGCTTACTTAGAAACATTTAAACTTAAAAACAGACATGTTAACGCCCACCGGAAATGTAAGCTTGGTGCCGGTGGTAACTGGTTGCTTTGTAAATTGACTAAAATCAGGACATAAGTGTAGAATATTCAGAAGCGCGCCAGTTTTTTTGTTTTTTTTACTGTCTTCTTTTGAAATACATTCATGGAAATTGACTTCTGCACATCCTGTGATACTCGACCAAAAAGGAACTTTGACGGAGCGATGCCCACTCAATACAAACCACGCAATGATAACTATTATAAGGTTTACATAGCGATACACTTCAAAGATAAACAAAACCATGGAACCATTTGTGTCTAAACTTGCCTGATAATTTCTTTTGATCATTCTTGATGCTTAGGAACACGAATTAAAAGGCTTATGAAGTAAGTAGCGTATTATAGTACCTTAATTTTCCAGAACAACCATTTTAACTAGAGCTTTAGTGAGGCAGGATCCCCCGTGTAACACATAATGTCATTGGATGTTAATAAATTCATTGAAATTGAAAACCCTACATTGCCTAACAATTTTTAGTCGATTCAAAAAATAATACGACGTTCCAAACCTTCAGTATACGTAGTAACCGCACGCAGAACAAAAAGCACTAGCGTAAACAGTTTTCTAGAGTTACGGCCTGGACAAAAAAAAGTCGCATCATTGTACATTCGAACTAAAATTTCACCTATTTTCAAATACGTTTGAAAATTTTTCACCAAATCGGGCGAAAATACGACGTTGCACACCTCCCAATATACTTATTAACTGCATGCAAAACCAAAAAGCATTAGCATGAACAGTTTTGGAGTTACGGCCTGGACAAAAGATAGGATACTAGAGTGGACGGACGGGCGGATGGACAGACAAGCTGAAAACTATATCCCTCCGTTACACGGGGGGATAATAATGGACATACAGTGTTGACAAACTCCCAGTATAAACTCACAGTATTGTATAAAAGTGGCAAAATATAACAAGCGAAATGCGTGTCTTATGGTAGTCAAAGAACGATGGCAATTTGTGGACATGTGTTTTAAGTCGTCGGTCTCTGTGCACTACAAACATTTATCTTCACTCATTTTTCCCATTTATATAATTTGGCCTAAGTCCTACAATATTGTTAATCACTTTAGATTGGAAGGGCTTAACATTTCAGTTTCTTGTGTAGCTTTCTGTGGTCTACGCCCATTTTTTAAGACGTCTCAGCACCGCCTTCTCTCCAAAAGCTAAGTGAGGTTTAACCAATCCATCACAGTAACTCCAACATTTGGCTTTCTTTGTGTCTGTCTTTGTACTGTTTATGCTTGTGTGGACTAAATTGCTGAAGTCGACTGAAGTCGTCCTGAGACATGATCAGCAATAATACCAACGATACCGTTGTATTTATTTTACGTCATACTTTTTCTTGCAGATCTTCGTAGGCTATATCCCTGATTTGTGCTTCGAGTCACCGTAGAAAAGGACTCCTTTAGCGCACCATTCCTATGCACAAATACTTTTATTATCCATAAAAATCTCTTCATTGTTCCTTACTCATATTCTTTTTCGGGGTTATGAGGTTGTTCAAGAAGCAATAGTTAGCAGCTAAAAATAACGACACCAAGCAGACAGGCATCAAAGTGACGGTTCAGAAGAAAGGTAAACAAACCAAGTTTAGTAGAAAAGTATTCTGAAACAGGGATCCGTTTTTGGTTTGACAGAATTAGTACAAATCATGCAAACTTAATTCATTTATACAACGGTTATACATACCGCCCTGTGAATGGTCTGGAACACGCGTACCGTGTTTAACCTTTGTGGTTGTGTTATTCCAAATGAAATTTTGAATTTCCCTCTGTATTTATTTCAATATTTTTCTTTATTACAAATGTATTAGAAACAGTTTGACAGACCGTGATATTGTGCAATAACAAATGTAACTATATAGGAGATATCTGTTCTGAACCATTCATGAAGTACGGTAAGCTGAGCAATGTGGCAACATGGTGGGAGGGGTGGGGGTGGGGGGGGGGTTGAAATCAGCGTGTGTTTCGAAGGGCTTGAACTTTACATTGCATTGAGCAAATGGGTCGATTGATTTTCCACTCTGGGTAATGATTTCACTCTTCGATTCACGCTTGTCAAAGTTCTGCAAGATTTCTCGAAGAAGCCCAGCAAACAACCGACGTCTGTTTTAGTTGAAAAAAGGTTGTATTTTGGTCGCGGCGACTTCACAACCATATTCTGACCTATTACCCTAAAACCCGACTTTATTCCGACGTCGAGGCGGCGTCGGTTTTCTGACGTCATTCCGACGTTGCAAAAACGACCGAAAAGCGATGAACATTATTATCGTTCACCGGAAATGGAAGTCATTTGAAAAAGAGGAAGAAAAAACGTAATTTTTACATGAAAATTTTAGAATTTTGATGGCGCGTCGGTATTTTTCTTCCTAGATTGTAAAAATTTACATGGAACATGCTTTCGTATGTATTTCACAACAGCAGTTGAATAATTAATTATATATTAATTATATAACTCTAGTCAGTTTCAGGTCGGAATCCGACGTCGGTTCATATACAACCTAAAACCGACTTAATTCCGACGTCGGATTTAGGTCGGAATCCGACGTCATTCTGACGTTGAAAACCCGACGTCGGTTCCATTTCATATACAACCAAAACCGGCACGTCAGTCCGACGTCGGAAACGTCGGGTCACGACGTCGACCCGACGTCATTCTGGCATCTTAATGTTTGCTGGGAGGGTTCCTTTCACGTATTTTCCGGTACAGAAGATCCCAGGGGTGTTTCAGTGGATTCATACCCGAAGAATATGGAGGCCATAGCAAAGAGGTTGACGTCATGTACTGTGAGATACTGTAAACTGACGCTAGCGACATGTGATCGAACGTTATCTTGCATGAAAATTGTGCTATTGCTTTGCCGGATGTAGGGCACCACCTGCCGAGTCACCTGTATCGCGGGTGCAATCAGATCTGTGGGCAATCCTGTTCACAGAACTTCCCAATTTACAGCATGTCAATAACCTGTTGATGATCATTTTCTACAAGTCTTGGTATGCTTATTTTGAGTCGTGCAAAAAAAAACAAAAAAACTTTCACTGAGACGCCTTTCCGATTTTTCATGAACTTTGTGTTCACTGTGAAGAAATAAACACATTGCTGATCGAACAATATGACCAATTTGATCACAATACACAAGCGACATTACCCATGTTTACAATACCTGAACTTGTGTCAATTGAATTCAAGACTCACAATTGGAATACAGTCTTATTTTCGAAATTTATTGTATACTTTGTTTTGTTCGTCAGTATATATTGGACGCAATTTATTTATATTTTGATAACATGTTTCGACAACATGTGTTTACATAAGTTACACTTCTTTGTATTAGAATTATATCACAGGAACCAAAAATCCTATCTAAATAACAGCAGACTTCTTGGGCATCGTTCGGCAACGTCATATCTAGAATAAGTATTTAACCTTGACCTTGAATGACCCAATGAGACCAATGGATGACCCAGTGACCCACCGTAAAGCATGTCACGAGAGATATCTCTAAAATCTTGAAAAAATGTTGCCTGAGCTCACTTGAAGCTTCACACTGCCACTTATTCAGAAGCCTGAGTCACCTATGTATAAGAATATTCAAGAAATAGAGGAAATTTTTGTAATATCGCTCACCCAGTTCTTACAAATTGCCAAAGAGTTTCCTTTGAAATTTGCTGCAACCAGTAAGTAGTTTTCTAAGTGCAATAATATTCAGAATAAAAATTCGTAAGAAGCCATACTTTTAAATCCAATTTAAAATAAAGTCGAAGAACTTTCTGTAAATTTTACTGCTGATACACGGAGTGTTCCAAATGCAATGTTGATAACAAAAGAGGAACATTTAATGAAATTTTCTCTCATGGAATTTTCTCTCAAGCCTGTCAATATCTTCCCAAATCTTCCAAACGAAAGGGCATTTAAGATAAAAACAGTATAACGACAATTGATATAACGGTCATTGATCTAGCAACAATTGATTTAAAGAGCAGGATATAACAGCTATCTATTTTCTCCAAACTTTTTTTTTTTTTTTTTTTGGGGGGGGGGGGGGGGGGCTATAATTAATTGTCGACTTGAAAAAAAGAATATAGTCATATACAGTCTCACTTTCTTTTAAACCAGGAAGCACTCTGTCCTACAATTTAATTAATTTGGTCTTTTGGGAATAGTATGATGAATTCCTATATTAAAGTATTATTTGTGGAAAGAAAGTAAATCTGCTGTGAATCTGTTATGAATAACTCTGAAATCATTGAAGAAATTTCTTAAAAATACAAAAATCCTTGCATAAAATTAACATTATTTTCAGAGGCATAACTTATTATAATTTATGAAATGACTGTATTGTTTATTAATGTCTGGCAGAAAAGAATAAAAGTGAAAACGACACTCAATCCCCAAATGTACAAGTTTTCGTTCGCTACGAATGCGGTCTAGTTTTCTAGACATTCCTGCTGCAGCTGCAGATTCAATGGCAAAAATAAATAAATAAATAAACAGTGACAGGCTTGTTTATATGGACCTTTACCCTAGCGCACTCATGTAACGATGTAAAACTGGTGATGTATATTTATATTCCATCGCAATACGGAAAAGATCTGTCTTTCATCTGGGTGGTGTAGCAAAGGTCAAACGGAAAGGCAAGTGCAATCGGAAATCTAAATATAGACAAAACACATGAGTAGCTCACAATTTTAAAAATTGCTTACGTGAAAAAAATAAAGAGAAGAAGAATTAATAAACGGTAGCATTACAAACTTCAGCACAAAATTTTTACAGAGCGGAAATTATAGCCTCTTTTATTGTGACCACTGTGGCAAGCTGCCCTCTAGCACTTGCGTCTAATTAAGTACTGCAGTGTTACAAGATATTTTCCCGTTTGGAAATAGCAGCTGAGCAATGTTGCCTAAAATAACAAATAGCTGTTCCATGGTGGCTGCACGTGTTTCCCACGTTGGCCCATGTTTTCCCATTGATATTTGAGCAGAGCAGCATTTGTAGTATTTTTTGCGCTTTATAATAAATAATACAAGTTTAAATGATATTTACACAAGAAATGTTAACACATAATATCTGATATTTTATTACATAAAACTGACTTCGTAGAATTAAATTAAGAAATGAAAATAGCAAAAATGGTTCTGAACCTAGGAAATAAAAAATATATGCCAAAAACACGGACTGGAAGAGAAAAAGATATTATAAAGGGATTTTAATATAGGATGTGTTCCGTCCCAGGGGTAAAGTGTTCAGGTTTCGGAGGGGGGGGGGGGGGGGGGGAGGCCTCCTACAAATTGGTTACCAGTTGTGCCCATAGCTTTTTTAAACGAATCCAACCCGCGAAGTGCCAAGTTGGGAAAATGTCGAAAAGCGCCCTCCCGAGAAAATTTACAGGGTGGATGGGATGGGGGATCGAGCCTTCCCCATTCCATCCACCCTGTCAATTTTCTAAAGGCGGAGAGTCGAATTAAAGAAAAGCAACGCTCCTTTTCTATCGTTTTATTTTCGTAAAACGCGCTTTTACGAGTAAAAGCGCAATTCGCGTTCTCCACTTTAGATGGGTTCCCTTCCGGTAAATAATACCACGCAAATAAAAATGAAATTTTTCCTTGTGAATAGAATGGTCCCTCTACTCTCCCTCCTGTTTTCCCTCCATCTCCAGCCAATCAGCAAGCGAGAACGATAAGACTTACGTCATTCGAAGCCATCAATCATTCCCTTCAAGCCCAAAAAATGGTGACAACGCACCCAGGCTTGTTGCGGGTTGGCTGGGAGGGAAGATAGGCTAAAGTGGAGAACGCGAATTGCGCTTTTACTCGTAAAAGCGCGTTTTACGAAAATAAAACGATAGTTTTACTTCGTAAAAGCTTTAAATTCGCTTATCTCCACTTTAGATGGGACTAAAGTCCGGAGAAGGGGAGCCTGCCATTCTGTTGAAAAATTGATAAATAATTACGCGAATTGTGCTGTATACTCGACAGAGTGCAATGTCCTTGGACATAAGGGAACAAAGTGAGAGAAAAAATAAAAGACTCAAACTATGTTCCGCTTTTACTATTCTTCCAACAAAAAGTCGAGAGGGGCACTCCCGATCCATTGACAAAGAATAACAAAGAGTAGTACTAACAGTCAAAGGACTCCAACGTAGTACCAAGCTAAATTGACCAACAAACGAACCGTTTGAATGAGTATCTTATCCATCCCCCGCCTGCCTCCCACTGGATGGAGCCCGACCTGGGATACTCTGATGCTATGTAATAACATGCAAAAGGTACAATAGTAAATCAACTTTATTGACCTTAAAAAATTTATTTAAAAGTAGTAAATCCAAAACCTGATTTACGTAAAATAAAATTCTTAACACAGAGGAAATTAGCTCCGTCTGTGCCAGAAAAAGCATGCTGGCCTTAAGGCCTGAACACATAAATGGAACACAAATTAAAGTATTGTCACGATCTCTAGCATAAGTGAAAATACTGATAATAAACACCTTAATCATAAAATTAAAAATTACTACACACCCACAGGGTGAAGGTGTAATCACAGAATTATAAATTGTTGAGAACTGTCACAATTTGCATATGGGATCAGTCCCAGAAAATGGTACTTACGGTACTCATGGTATGGTCACTGTAGGAATGGGATACCTTCTTCATGGGATCAAGTGAGGCTAGACTATATCGGACCGGGTAAGGAGAAGAGATGTCTGTCTCTGTTCTCCCCAACCCCTTCTTTTTCTTAGTAATAACTAGAAAAAGGGGTTACATAATCAGGCCTGAAGAAGGAAAATCCCTGCTACAGTGACGGTACCTTACAACAGACTCTTGAATATGGTACGAAAGCATAAACTGTCTTGGTCCCAAAAATATGGGATCGAAAGAAAACTTCGCTGTGAGTCGTGGCTAAATGTCTCTAGAAGCGGTTGTGGTCCATCAGGAGGTGCGGTTATTCTTGAACTTATGTTGATAGCCGCCTCGACCCTTGGATGGTCCACCTTTCTGTTTGCCCTTGCTTTTCGGTCTAGGGGTGACCGGTCTGTTAACAGAACAAAAATTAAGCCTTAAATGTTGATTCTGCCGCTATAAAAGGGGCCACCGAATAAATCCCGGAGATCTCATCTTGGGAAAAATCTTTTAGGTAATATTTGATAAAAGAGTTTGGTGAAACCCAGCATCCCGTTTTGAGGATTTCAGAAAATGACACATTGCGTAAAGCCCTAAGTGAATTTGCCACCTGTCTTACTTGATGGGCTTTAACGTTCAACTCTGACAGGAGATTGGTATCAGACTGTGACCCTTCATAGGCTGTGATAATGACCTCTTTAATGTAACGAGAAATCGTTTGTTTGGAGATGTCCTTATTGAAATTCGGCATGTGGGAAATGATCAAGGCTTTTTGACCTGATGACCGATATGTCTCCGAAATAACTAAATACTGTCGTAGTGCTTGTACGGGGCACAAAGACACCCGATCTTCCAGGTTATGTTCTTCGGGTAGGGACGGTAGGGCTATATGATCAAATGTGCCCATCCCGTGAGTTTTGATATGTGTTTTGCCCATAAATCCCGCCCTTGGTACGAGGAATACCTTATCCCAAGTCCCGTTTTCCTTACTCACTGTTCTGTCTAAGGCATGAATTTCACTTCTTCGTTTGCCTGATGCCAACGCCAAAAGAAAGGTGAACCTTAAGGTGGCATTTTTAGCTGATATTACAGATTCGTCAAAAATGTCAGGTCTTTGAAGAAAGCGAAGAACTAGTGACAGATCCCATTTTGCCACTGTGGGCGTACTGGGGGGGGAATTCACTTTAAAGTGTCTGATCAATTGTGACAGGGCGGAGTCTTCTCCTGGGTCATAGCCTGTGGAAGCTTTGAGTTTAGATCCTATGGCTGCCCTAGATCCCTCTATTGAACCTACTTTTAAATGTTCGTCCGTAAATAGATAGTCCAGAAAATCGGCCACGACTGGTGGGGATGCCTGGAATGGATCTATTTTCGATTTGGTACACCACGAGGCAAATTTATTCCACTGGGCTCTGTACACCTTAGCTGTGGATTGTTTATGACTACTAACCATTTTATCCACTACTCTATTCGAGAAACCTTTCTTTTTTAAGAAAGATTGGTCAGACACCACAGGTGCAGGTTCAGCAGGTGAGGGGCCGGGTGGAGGTGATGCCAGTGTGGTTGGGATAATAGTTCTCTGTGGCATGGGATCGGGATTGATTTGACCACCTTGCATTGTAGTAATAGGGCAAACCATGGGGCTTCCGGCATCCATGGGGCCACTAACAGGAGGAATCGTGGTTTCAGTTTGATTACCCTTTGGAGAACTTGAAGAAGTATTGCCTGTGGGGGGAAGGCGTACAATACTTCTTGGGTTGGCCATGGGCAATTGAGTGCGTCCACCGCCCATGCAGATGGATCCGGGCAGGGGGAGATAAACCTGGGCAGTTGGGTCGTCATGGAATTGGCGAATAGGTCTATGGAGGGGGGACCCCATGGTGATTGCCCTGTTACCCATCGGAAGGATGTGAGTGCTAGGCACCATTCCGTGTGAATTACTTGTCCCTCCCTGGAGGCCAAATCTGCCAGTACATTGAGTTTTCCCGCTAAGTGATGGGCTGTTAGGGTGATGCGACACTGGCGAGCAAAGCAAAGAATCTTGCATGCTAGTTTCGAGAGAGGAAGAGACCTGGTCCCTCCCTGTCTGTTTAGGTAAGCTACTGCCGTAGAGTTGTCTAGAAGGAACCGTACGGATTTGCCCCTGAGAATGTGATTCAATCTGTTTAGGGCTATCCACACTACTCGTAACTCTAACCAATTGATGTGGTAGCTGTTTAGGGGGGGAGCCCATACCCCTTTCCATACCTGGCCCTGACAGTGTATCCCCCAGCCCTTCTGGGACGAATCGGTCTGAAGTTCTATCTCTGGGGGTGGGGGATGAAAGGGGACACCCTCGGTCATCACTATGGATCGCACCACCATTGTAGGGGGATTAGAGTTTTCCCAGAGATTTTTGTTTTGGCACGGGGAAACCTCCCTTGTCTTAGTGCGAATCTGACCTGTCTTTGAAATGGTCTGTAATGCAAGCGGCCTAAAGGGACCGTTTTTTCGGTTGCAACTAGGAGACCCAACAGGGATTCCATCGCCTGTAAATTCACGTTTTTGTCTGCTGGGATTGCTTTTATTGCCTGACAGACTCTTTGGCGTCTCTCCTCGGTAGGAAAGGCTCTTGCATTTTTTAGATCCCATCTTTCCCCGAGGAATATAATGTCTTGTTTGGGTGAAAGTTCCGATTTGGGTATGTTGACTACGAGCCCTACCTGAATGGCTTTTCGAACTAGAGTTATAGTTTGAAGACGGGCCGCTTGTTTGTTTTGATGGGCTAGTAACCAGTCGTCTAGATATTGGAACACCAACATGCCTTCCAGGCGAGCCCAAGACTTCAGAACTTTCATTACTTTTGAAAACACATACGGGGCCGTGGAGAGGCCGAAAGGGAGTGCCCGAAACCAAAAACGTTGTAGGCCTATTTGAAAGCTTACGAATTTTTTGGTTGAATGATGTAAGGGGATATGGAGGTACGCGTCTGACAGATCTATCGACGTGCCCCACATCCCTGCCTGAAGGCTTTCTTTTATAACTTGGGCTGTGTCCATTTGGAAAGTTGTGGTCATTAGGAATTCGTTGAGGGAGGAGAGGTCTATGACCAATCTCCACCCGCCTGATTTCTTGGGGACTAGGAAAACCCTGCTGAAAAAGGCTTCCTGGGTTTCGGGCATTTCCTCTATGGCCTCTTTTTCTTTCAGGGATATCAACATTTCCTGAAGGGCTACATCTTTGTCTGACCCTTTGGGGTAGGAGGTGACTAAGTTTTCTGGTGCCCAGGCAGTTAGGGGAATAGGGACTTTGTGACCCCTTTGATCCCGTTTGAACGGTAGAGAATACCCGTTTTTGAGCCATCGGACTACCCGACGAGGGGCACCCATATCTGCCCATGCCTTCCAGAATTTGCCTAGCCTTCCTCCTACGGGCCAGCAGGAGATGTAGGAATGCAAATCGTTTGGATTTTCTACACTTATTAAAGTATCGCCAGGAGACCAATGAGTCTCTGGGCGGTACTTTGATTGGCTGCTACCTGCTCTGTTGCGGCGATGGGACCTCCTGTCGACTGCTGTGGCCTGACTTGGGCTTCTTAGCCGGAGGGGGTTGCGATTGGGAGATGGGCTTAGCCTGCTCCGAGCTTGGGCGTTGAACTCTCCTGCGTTTGAGTGGGCGCCGGAATGATGCACGGGACATTCTGGACATCAAGGCGAAGTCCTGTGATAGGGAGCGGCTTTCCTGATTTACTCGCTCTATTTCGGCGGGGGGAAATAATTCTTTTTCACCCAGAATGGGAGCATGACGCAAATCCCTCAACCCTTTCACGCTCGACCAGCAATGTTGTAAGAAGGCATCCCGTCTGAGGAAAACCATGGACGTCATAAGGTAAGTAGCTAGTTTGACAACGTCCCTGGTTGCAAGAGCCAGACATTCCAACAGTTTGGATGTGACCGGATCATTGAGGCGTAGATCCTCCCAACGCGTTTTTAACGCTTTCAGCGTGTGGTCCTGAAATGACATTACATTAAGGATATTTCGTGAGGACGCCTCAATGGTCTTCGCGTCTTTTTCCACTAGTGGAATGTCCGAATCGTTGCGAACCGAGGGCATCCAAACCGTGCGCTTCGACGGTTGTTCCAAAGGTTCTGAAGATATTAGGTCGTCCGATGGTCGATACGGGCCTGGTCTTACAGCACAGTGGCGCGAGGCGTGAAAACGGGATAAGGTGCGGCCCTCGGCGTTGTCCATCCTTTTGAACTCCTTTGTTCGAACTGTTACAGCGTTAGCGATGCCTTCGCTGGTAGGTAGCGCGATAAATGGGTCTTGATGCAGCGGAGCCGTCTGAGAGGTCATCCGGATAGGAGGGTCCTCTTTATCGGTCGTAGGAGAGCTTGCAGTGACCCTAGCCAGGCGGGCAATTTCCTGAATTGCGTCGCGAAAAGGCACGTCTTCTGGAGTTATTGTAGATGAGGTGATGGATGGGGTGGCATTCTCGCTTCGTGGGGTGAAATCCGGTGGGGAGGGGGTCCTGATTGGGCGTCTCCCTGCTGCTGCCGGATCTTTCCAGAGCTTCTGGCCACTACGAGGGGATCTGATATAGTCCATTTCCCTGAGGGGAAGGCGAAACTGAGAGGAAGGGGGTGTATCTGTTGTCTCTTCACCCGATTCCTCACCTTCAGACTCTTGATCCTCTGACTCCTGTTCGGGTTCCCGTTCGTGACTTGTGCCTGCCGATTGTGATGGTACGTCGCCCGAAGGGGTATAGATCTCCCGTTCTCTGTTGAGTGGAATGGAAGACAGATGGGATGCCACTGACTGGACCAACTCTTCTTCTTCCTCCTCTCCCAAAAGGCCTGATCCTTGCCCTGATGGGGGAAGACCCGAGGATTCCGCGTCACTGATCACTTCCACTGACGGTAGTTGTGTGCTGGGATCTACACGAGAAGGGGATGGAGTGGTGAGTGGCTGTAGGTCTGGTGGTGGTCGCGAAACTGTGGCAGAAGGTTTATGTTTGCGGCGAGAAACCTTGCCTTGACGTTCGACTTGCTGTTGGAGATCTAGCAATTGTTTCTGTAACTGGGCTTGCATCGAGAAAAAAGCTGAAAACTCCCCAGGCAGTCGCGGAACTGAAGGAGGGGACGACAGCTCTGATTGTGCCGGAATGCCCAACTGACCGGCCAGGGCCGCGAAACTGGAGCCCGAAGCCGTATGAGTAACTGTCACTGGTTCCAAAGCGAAGTCTGTTTTCGGTGTCGTTTCGGCTTTATCCGTATCCGAGGGTGTAATAGCCCAAGCCTTCCTGAGGGTTTCCAACTCTTTGCCTTCTGGAATCTCCAGGTCGGCCACCGTCTCGGTATATGCTTTACGTTTGCGGGATTTCTTGCTCTTCCTGTCCACCGCAAAAGCATCGGACTCCGAACCCGTATCCATCTTAACGGGAGATGAAACTTGTTCCAAAATTACTGAGCTAGCTTTACGCATAGTTACTTGACCGAAATCCGAGGATGCACACGGGGATAAAGACAAGGCTTTACGTCTGTCTCTTCTCCTATCATTGCGTATCCTGTTCTTGAGAATAAGTTTCCACTGTTTCGGTGACAAGTGATGGCACTCGGAGCAAGTATTCCACTCGTCGCAAAGGGGTACACAGTTCTTCCGTTTGCAACGGTCACAAATAGAGTGAGGGTTGAAGGCTGAAGGTGGGTGGGTGCACTGCAGAGATATCGACTGACCACGCAGACTGGCTTCTGTCATATCTGAAATGCAAGCAGAAAAGACAGATAAGTTATCTGTTCACGTCACGGCAGACTGGACAGATAAAAGAACATTTAGCGCAAAAACGAGAGTTATACCACCCTGGAGTGATAGCAAATAGTACCAGTACGCACTCTGTTCGAATAGGCGCTAAAATGATGCTCATAGGCCTCTTAGGGCTGTGTCGAATGAAAGATATTCAAAATGGGCCTTCGATGGTCCCATTTTCGGGATGTAGGAAATTATCCCATAAACGGGATATGACCATGGGCCCGAAAAACGGGATCGATTTCCGGGACCTTAGACGGTACCATCTAGTCCATCTGTGGGCCTCGTCCGACTGATCCCATAAATGGGATTCGGGCCTGATCCCAGGCAAATGAGGTGCCACAAATGGGCCACTTGGTGCCGAAAAAACGGCACCTCGGAACCATGTATGGGATAACGTAGTCCCATAAATGGGCTTTCAGCAGAAATTTCGCCAAAAATAGCTCGAAACGTCTATGAGCATAATTTCGCCTGAACCAGAGCCAGCAGAGTCTGGAGAAATCCTGACCTAACTCGCAGGTTCCGAAGGAGTGTCTAACCAGCAAAAATGGCCATACTCGTAATGGTACCATAAGCTGTGGCTAACTAGGGATCAAAGCAGGCACAGTGGGCTGCAGAGATTCTAGCAACTCCGAGGCGGTGTGTGCATGAACTAGAACAAAACTCCGGTCCTGTAGCTTCCGTGTGGAGAAGAGAGGCACACTTCCCGGGACTAAGAGGTGTCTCCGCTGCGTGTAAACTCAACAACTACCAGACCGAAAGAAACAGTGCCGAAAAATTGCTTCAATCCAAGTAGAAATTTATCCACACAAAACACAAATCACGTAAAATAATCCAAAAATGTGAAAATAGTAGATTAAAGCAAAATCGCACCTTGCTCAGTTCCCTTTTTTAGATAAAAAAGTGGAGCACACAGAAAGGCGTGTGTTGTAAACACCACGCTTGAAGGGAATGATTGATGGCTTCGAATGACGTAAGTCTTATCGTTCTCGCTTGCTGATTGGCTGGAGATGGAGGGAAAACAGGAGGGAGAGTAGAGGGACCATTCTATTCACAAGGAAAAATTTCATTTTTATTTGCGTGGTATTATTTACCGGAAGGGAACCCATCTAAAGTGGAGATAAGCGAATTTAAAGCTTTTACGAAGTAAAACACCAAATTATTTATTCACGAGCACAGGGTGCAGATAGGACACGTAAGGGACCGCAACAATGGGCTCCGAAAATTACTCTCCCCGTTTCTTCTGGTTTCTTTGGATAGGTGCATATGCTGCCAAGTGGCCCATGAGCTCAAGATTAAGATGCTAGATTCTCTTTTTGATGGTTTAAGATCTCAATAGAAAGAAAAAATAATAAATATGGACACCTCGTGGTAAAATCAGTACATTTTGTAAGTACTTTTTCCTCAGTACTGTGAGGTTGCTGGTAGATTTTGTGCGTTTTAAATATGATGCGGAATGCATGTGGAGCCAAAATGCTGAACACCAAAAAAAAAAAAAAAAAAAAAAAAAAAAAAAAAAAAAAAAAAGCCCACTGAAAAAATATTGGATTGATTCATTGGTATCGCCTGAAAGATACAGATCTAAATGTACTTAAGAAATTTTTGCAATTTATACACGAGCTGTAAAAAAAGCATCGCTAAGTAATTGGCTTATTGACTTATACAAGCTTATAAAAAGATCTGATGATCACGTGCATTTGAGTAGCGTGCATTTTAAGGAAAATAACGAGATCTACACATAAAAAATACCGCTGATATAAGGTGCAAGTTATTAGCCTAGAAAGAAAGCAAATTCCTCAGTTACTTCTTAAAATTTACGTCCGTTTTTTTGTAACATTTCTCGTCTGCCAGTGTCAATAATTTAGTTTTATATCTTTCTTAGTTGTTGTTATTTCGACAGCTTGTTCTTTGTTCATCAGAATTTACTAGTTCTCGATTGAGAAAGTATTGGTTGTGCCCAGCTGGTGAACATGTGGCGTTACACAGGCGTTGGATTGACGTCTCGATCAGACGTCGGATTAAAGTCGGGATTTATTTATACTGACGTTTTATTTTAATAAACCTTCTTTTATGGGTAAAAGCGTAATTTGTGTTCTTCACTTTTATATAAGTTTCTCGTGTAAATCAAAAAGGATCACGCAATTTTGAACAATGTTCTTTTGCTGTTGGCCCCCATCAGTACAGAGACGCATCGGTTTGTATCTCTGGCTCTGGGTGAGGAACTAAGAAGAGCAAACTTTCTTCTTGGTACGTGGGTCTATCCACCAAGCCACTTCACGGTTCGCTTCCTAGGATACAGTCATTAAAAACTTGGGATGGGTTCTCTTGACTCAAAACCCCGTCTGATCTCGGTCGGAAATTGTCTGTAATAGAACTTTCGCGGGAAACTTTTCGAGTCTTTGTTGTTGCCACCAAACGACTCCATACTGGTCAGACCTACCTCTAAAGGTTTTGAAAGCTTGGATCGCCAATCGAATTCTCTGCTGATGCTCAGGGGTTGGGTAAGCTTGTGCTTGATTCAGATCCTCTGGTTCTTCTAGGAAGACCATGACCTGTTTGAAGCGAGATTGATCAAGAGGCCTACCTTTACTGCTTGCTTGAACAACATCACCGTTTCGAGGAGACGTGTCATCGCTCGCTCGAGATGTGCTAGGAACCAATCTAACATACTTTGAACGCAAGACCACGCTTTGACTGCCCTCATGATCTCTGTGAACACGAAAGATGGCGTTGAGAGACTGAATATGTTTTATCCTATCTGAAAACACAGGTATATTCTCGCTGTGTGGGAGTAAAGAGCAGGTACGGATCTAATAGCACCCACCTAAATTGCCTCAGCCTGCTTCCCACTCATAAAGAGGCACTGGAAAAAGTATTGCTTGCAGAGGAAGCCCTTGGCGCCAAGTGATACCTTAGCTGGTTGCTACCTGCATTGCTACGAGGCCTGTCGGGGTGTCTTGCCTTTGCCGGACAGTTTGGTCAGCATGGACAGCTTCTTCAGTGGAGAAGCCCATGTTTTGCTGCTCAGTCGAGACCTGCCTTTTCGATACTTCTGCTTTAGGCAGAAGAAGAATGAGTCGCTCTTGTCATGGCAGCCAAATCCTGACAATGTTCTATTCTCCTGGTTGACCAGCTCCATTTCTAGGATGGGTGTGTGGCGAAGCTTGCGGAGGCCTTTCACACTCGACGAACAATCCCGTCCGTCCGTCTTAATAAGTTTAATGTCCGACTTACTGTGAACTAAGTTCAGCCACGAAGTACGATTGGTAGACTGCTCCAGGGAGATCCAGGGTATTACGGCTGTGTTTTATAAAACAATGTTTGAGGAGGAAATGACGTTTCGCTTGTATTGAGAGCTATGAAGACTTCAACTTGTGGCGGTGCATTTTGAGACGTCATCGGAATTACTCTGTCATCCCATCTCTCTCGGTCACTGGAGACCCGCACTCCACTGCAAACACTCTGGCGATTTCCTTGATTGTAGCCCAAAATGGTACCTCTTCAGATGCAAGTGATATGGAAGGAGGCGAGGCAAATCTTCCTGCGGTTGAGAGAAGTCCTGTAGGGATGATGTGCGTAGAGGACGCCAGCCAACTGCCACTGGGCCCGTCCTTAAACGCTGCTCCTAGCCTGAAGATAGTTTATGGTGAACTTCTCGCAGGGGTCGGTTTGAACAGACATAACCATTGAGTCTGAGGAGTCATCTTCTGTCCCAGAACCCGATTCGTCCGAGATGGGTTCTTCTTAGCATGAAGGTTCTTGTTAAGTTTTGTATCCAGACCCCCCCAATGGGAGTGTAAATAGCTGTCTTTTTGTCACGCGGGATCGTAATCAATGTCGAAGCGTGTATCTGCTACATCTTTTCTTCTTCTTCAACGCGCTGTGTCAAGAACATTTGCTCCAAGGTGATAGCAGAGCCTTGTCTCAAGACAAGGCTGTCATGGCCAGAAGGCGCACCCCTTCTCTCGATCTCAGAATCGCAAGCGCTCACAGCATTAACCAAAGGACAGTCCCAGGTCCAGCAGCAGGGTGAGGGCTTCTGCATAGACTGTCTGGCAACAACAAGACATAGCCTTAGGACTCGTATCAGCGATGTTAACAGCCAATCAAAGTATCCCTCAAGAACGGTTTCGTTTCTAAGCGATACTTTTTCAAGCTCAGAAAGTACAAGGGCTTGCAAGCCATCCTGTGTACTCTGCCCATACGAGGCAGACTAGTCAAGTTCTGACCAGCTTGGTGAGAGATGGGTACGCCAAAGAGGGGAGTGCGTTGGACTAGAGGGGGTTACTCATTGCCTTTCAACCCCGAGTCCCAAAACCCACTTATATCTCTTCATACTCAAGCCCTAGGCAATCTAGATGCGTCCTTCGACCAAGGGTTAGAAAAGCACCAAGGGTTTTGAGACATGGCAAATATTTGATGCGCAAGTTAGCTTTAGACGAATACCAAGCAGGTTTCCTAAGCATCGTTTTTCCGGTCCCAGAGAAATCAGGGGTGGGGTATTCGAGGTATATTAGTCTTCCAATACCTAGTCGACTTGTTTTTAGCTTACTTGGAGCGAGAGACAGTACGTCTGTAAGCAGATGCGTTGTTAAAACAACCTATAGAGGTAGGCCCCTTGGTCAATATATCTAAATCTAAATCTAAATGGGATGTAAGATCCGCGCTTCATTACCCTGGTAAGCTTTATTACTGTCAGTTACAGCCCGATATCAAACGTGCCCTACATGGATCGTTAGAAAAGGTATGCTGTTCTCGACCATCCCCGAAACCCCGTCCAGAGTTACAGACCGACTTGTCTCTTTCAGTATGGGGAATACATCAAAAGGGGAACATGTTGCAGGGCTGGTAAAACCGGGTAAGAAACCACAAGATATACTGGGACTCCGAACAATTTGGATCGCATTCTCTAAGCCATCTAAACAGTTAAGAGGCAGGTATGTAGAGTTTCATCCAGACAACTTCGCGGCGGTAGTCAATCTCAACATGAACGGTGGTAAAAGGTTTTTTCAACTCACCCAGCTAGCCTGCTACTAGCTCGGAGGGAGGGGAGACCTCGATGACGACCAAGCTAACCTGGAACGCTTCACCATGCCCCGACTCTCTGGCCTGGGCGATCGAATCACAAGCCTGTGCTTGGCTAGTCGGTGACATACTTTATGCGTTCCCCTCCCCAATCGACTTTTCCAAAAGTGATACACAGGGTCCTATTTCTCAAGCCCAAACGTTTGCGTTTGATAGCCCCTTAGTGGCCAGATGCACCTTGGTATCCGCTTCTTGCCACGTGAGTGATCAAATGCTGTGCCACCATGAATTCCTATCCCGGCGAAACGACGTTTTTCTGTCCACCCCCCCTCACCTTCAGGACGTACACCTACACATGTCCCTGTCTTTCTAAAAACAACAGGGTTTCTCTAAGAAAGTGGCTGAGATAATGGTAAATAGTCATAAAAGTTCCCTGGCTAAGATATATAGTCACAGCGGAATATAGGGCTCGGCTAAACCTATTTCAAGCTGGCCTCACAGTTGTTGCAGATTTCTTGGATCACCTCTTTGCGTCTGATCGTCTGAAGGTAGGTTCCATCGAGGGTACCGAGCTGCCATTGGCTCCAGACTCTAAGGCCGCTATGGATTACGACCTGACTGTGTCTATTTTGTTTTAATTAAGCTACCTATAAAGGACGAAGAATGCAACTGCAAGATTTATATTCGTTTTGGCTTTAGCGTCAGGCAAAAATAGAGGTGAAATTTGTCAGATCTTCAAATAAAACGGTGAGTAGCTTAAGGTCTTTCTTCAGTCTAGGGCAGGTTTCATGGTAAAGAAGCATATCATCACGGCAGGTCTCGGTACGTTTGAGCAAATAACGTTACTCGTGCTGACGGATGAAGAGACAGAACCTGGCTTGGTCTCTCTTTGTCCGCTCAGAGCTGTATTTGTAGGTTTTGGAAGAATACGGAACATAAAATAAAAACCGTTGATTATTTCTTTCATGCTAAACTTTAACAAGGCTTTGTCTCAATAAACAGATTATTTCCAATCGTATTAATAGCTTCATCTTAGTTGCGTACAGTAGCGCCTTGACGGAAGTCGAGTTTAGAAGTGCCTGTAACGTGAAAGCGCGTCAAGTAAAGCAGGTATCAAACACAATAAGGACTGCGTAGTGCCTTCTTATCAGATATATTAAAACAGGTTGTTGTTCATCTCTCATACTCTTTTATTAACTATTGTCTGAAGGATTATTCACAGTTCGACTTATCAGGCTTACGTCCCTTAGGCCTTTTTGTGCAAGTTGAATCAGTGGTCTCTGTCTAACCCTTATCTGTTGTAGTGAACTGAGGGTAAGGGTAATAGCAAGGCCAAACCGAAGGGCACCTTCCTTTGCCACTCTAGAAACGGTTCCAGCAAAGGCAAGAGGGTCCAGAAGTAAGGTCAATGCTTGCTTGGTCCCACTCACCCAAGGAACTGCCCGTCTGACTTCTGCCTGAAACCGGCAGGAATGGAGTTCGCCAAGGGAGATATAGCTATTTCTTGTCTGTGGCTACCAAGCACCACAGAAGAGACTTAATCTTAGCAAGAACTATGATCGACAGATCCTTTCCTCTCCTATTACGCTTAGATCCCGTCTTCCTCCAAACACCATCTGTTTGTCTGATGGCGTGCTACCTCTCGCTCAAGGTGGTTTAGGAACCTGTAGTCTAGGTCCTCAAAGACTAACAAACCTCGCACACCCGCCAACGCCTTGAGTTCTTTCATGGTCTACGTGGAGACGAAAGGGATGTGGAGAAAACGAATAGGAGAGAAGGAAATCCGTATTTCTTTCCTCTACTTGAAAAACCGGTACTTACATGCTGATGGGTGGAGGGTAGATACGCATCCAACAGATCGATGGACGTAAACTATGCACCCTTGCCCAAGGGCTGCTTTATGACTTTATGAGTTGTGCCCATCTGAAATGAGGTCACTTGGAAGAATGGATTCAGAGAGGACAGGTCGATGAGCAACCGCCAATTTCGTGCGCTGGGGGTGAGAAGAAATCCGGTCAGCCATCCACTGAGTCCCCTTCCGCACCACGTCCCTGATCATCTGAACTACGTTCCTCTGCCCGAGTGTCGCCTGGCTCGGCTTGTGTGTCTAGGCCTCCAGCTGGGTGTAAATAGCCCTCTCTCTGTCTCTCTGAATCGGGGAAAGAGGCTCTGTGTGCAAAAGTGCGAGCTCCTCGTCTTCCACACGTTGCGAAAGAGAGACCTGGCCTGATAGGGTAGCCAGGAGGATACACTGTCGCTAACCACTATGTTCTAGGACACGCGCTTGGTCTCGTGTTACGACCTAGGCATGGTGAGTGGGGTCGACAACACTCACAGGGATGGAAGGAGAGGTGGCTTAGCTGCTGCCTGCATTGACTCATGGCTAGTGAAATACGCTCCAGACGAGATGGAATAGAAATTGGAGACAAAAACTGGTTTTCCTCAGATAATCTTTTCTCCTCGTCTACTTGTAACGCAGCCCAGGCTTCATAAATGATGGAAAGCTCATCAGACGTCCTGGGTCAACCTCACACTCCACACACCCCTCAACGAGCACTGGGGATGAAACTCTGCCAAGGATAAGAGAACACACTTTTTGCATGGTATCCAGTGACAAGGACTTATTCTACGGCACACTCTACATACGCTCGTAGTCTTAAGCTTATCCAATGCGTCCCAGTCCTGAGCGGGTACGTGCGCACACTCAGAACAGGTGTGAAGCGGTGTCTTGATTTTGCCTGCTCCTATCACACAGCGAGTGCTGATTGATGACTGACAAAGGATGGATGCAAAAAGACCATTGAGCCAAGACCAGGGTGTGTGGTTGTCACTAGGTACGTGGACCAAGACCGGTGGACAGCTAAATAACTGTGACCCAACCCGAACCCAAGCCAAAACGCAGGTACCTAGAAGGTACCTTGTACCAAGATCAAGCCAAGCTCTGGTGCGTGCTCAGTACTCAGTTCAGAACTAAGATCAAGCCTTGGTAGGTAACCTTTGGTACTACGAGTCTCTGAGGCTAAGTGCGTCAGAATTGGTCAATAAAGCTGCTACTTCCAGACACTGCCGTGTAACCCAGCTTAGCTCCAGAGTTACAGTATAGCTGGGAAGCACTAAGCTACGCTGAGAATTTGTTGCGTAAGCAGAAAGCTGAAGGCAACTTGAGATCAGAACAGACATCAGCAGAATGACCTGTGTTTCTACATGGGTCGCCAAGCAGCACCTCTCTCCCCAGTAAACCGATGGAGAATCGCAGAGCAAAATGATCTACCAGAAGGCACCACGCTAGGCGGCTAGGTCAATAAGTTACCTGTGCTCCTCCGCGGGTTGTCAGCCAGCAGGCCCACTCAGGTAAAACGGCGGAGAGTAACACTTATCGGGGAAAGAAAACCCCCGTGATGCAAATTCAGACTGACCAGCAGTGGACGTACGAAGGTAAAAACTTTCAGAAGGGTGGGCCAATTAGATTCCAAACCTAATTTCAGATAAATAAATATATTATCCAACGAATAAATTCAAAGGAGATAAACACCTTTTTAGCTGATGGCAAAAAGAAAAATTTGTGCTTGTGTGGTTGGTCCGCCCAGAAAGGAAAATGAAAATGGAGCTTGGTACAAGGTGTCAACGATTCTTACTAGTTTAAAAATAGGCCGGGAATTTTCAAGTCACTTTGAAAAAATTTTTGCTTTGTATTGCGTGGTTCTTTTAGAAATACGTGAAAAATCCGTATGAAAGTGGAGAAAAGCGAATTCGGAACTTTTGCGAACTAAAACGTCAGCTTCACTGTGTCTTTTTAAAAAGTAGGCATTGGATCACTTGCGCGTCCCTCAGGTTTTCAGAGGTTGATAGACAAATAGATAGATGGAGAGACAGACAGACAGACAGACAGACAGACAGATAGACAGATCGATAGATAGATAGATAGATGGATAGATAGATAGATAGATAGATAGATAGATAGATAGATAGATAGATAGACAGATAGAGAGGGAGAGAAAGACAGAGAAAAAGAGACAGAGGAAGAAAGAGAGACAGAGAGAGAAAGAGAGAGAGAGGGCGGAGGGAGAGAGAGAGAGAGAGAGAGAGAGAGAGAGAGAGAGAGAGAGAGAGAGAGAGAGAGAGAGAGAGAGAGAGAGAGAGCAGGAAGAAGGAAAAAGAGTTGTCTATTTTGATTTTTATTGTATTTTTGGAAGTCTATTACTATTTACTGTTTAAGTACATTGCCTGTAAAATGCTTCATACTGTGGTTAAATTGTTGGTTACGCATTTTGCGCTCGAATTTTGCATTCAGCGTGTGATGTTCAACACTTGGCGCATATATTGCACCAGCTTTCCGGTGACCTATTAAAACTCTTCTGTTTAAGTGCAAATAAAGCAGACACATTTTATGTTTTTTAGTCATTACACATGAGGATTTTCAATCCCAAAGTTTATTGAATTCGTACGATTCAGTAAAGCCTTTCCGTATGATTCCTTTTTTTCACCATAACCTTGTCACGCAAACTCCTCTGAGATGGCTAGGGCTAGTACGACCAAATTTAGCAGGAGCATAATGTAGCATGTCTAGGTCCAGCTCTTAGAGTACGATTGACCTTTATCTGAAAAAAACCGGTTAGATATAGAGCGTTTTGAGCTTGTTTTCGCTCCGTTGGGCCTTAAAGACCACATGCAAGAGGTAATTTGGTGATCTTGACCTCTTCGATCATGGTCAATGTCAAAACCGGAAGTTGACTATTATCTCGAAAACGTTTAGGGATAGAGCGAGTTTGTGCTTATTTTCGACCCTTTGGGCCTAAAAGATGATATTAAGAGGTACCTCGGTGACCTCGGTCACAGTAAAGGTCAAAATCCCGAACTTGACTATTGTCTCGATAACGGTTAGTGATAGAGCGATTATGAGCTTATTTTCGATCCTTTTGGCCTAAAAGACATTATTTAAGAGGTACCTTGGTGAACTTGACCTCTTCGATCAAGGTCAATATCAAAACTGGAAGCTGACCATTATTTCGGAAACGGTTAGGGATAGAGCGAGTTCGAGCTTATTTTCGGCCCATTGACCCGAAAAGACGATAAGTAAGAGGTACCTGATTGACCTTAACCTCCTAGTTCATGCTCAGTTTTGAATTTTAGGAGTTCAGAATAATATTTTTTGTGTCCCCAAGTGTAATTTCCACCACTCAGTAGCGAAAACGGTCTAGTTTCTTATTTGAACTGAAACTGTAAATTGTAGATTTATAAATAAATTCTGATAAGAATTGTGACTGCGACGTCTGGAATCGAGCTCTTTTCATCAAAACGGCATAAAATGCTATAAATAACAGCACTTCACATGTCATCGCATTGTGTGACCTTGCAAATAGCACAATTCGAGGAATTTATTGACAGATAAAATTCGTTTTTCTTGTTTTTCTTAATTTTATTGATAACATAAATGCCATTTTTGTGTGCATGAATTTTACATTAGGTAGAGAGTATTTATGATTTCAACGGTGGAATGAAAAACGAAGCTGAATGTTCTGATAAGTCCCGACTGAATCTGCATTTGGAATGAATTTTTTTATTCACTCCAGACGATTTTAGGGGCATTTTCCAGTTTGGAAGTCATATTAACAACTGTGGTCTTTTCATCTTCGAACTAAACGAGTTCACAGCCCATACTCTTTGGGTGTTTTTATAGCAGTCGAAACGGGGGCTGAATTTCGGCCGAGAACTGACTGTGCATATTGCGAGGGTTGGTTTCGCGTTGGATAAGCCTTTCAGAAGCCAACCATTAAGAATTTTCTGAGCTGAACCTCATCACCAACTGACGTTTATTCCACTTAGATCTAGTTCGATTTCGTCTCCCCTTCCGTGATCTAACACGGCTTTTGAAAATCCCAGTCCCATCTAAAGTAGAGATAAGCGAACATTAGTATTTGTGAAATAAAAGTGACGTTGTCTTCTTAAAATGCTTTTTATGAGTGAAATCCTAGATTGCGTTTTCCACTTTAGAATTTCAGCCGCACCAAAGAAATAAACCAAATATCGTTGGTTGGTAGATAGAGTGCAATGACGAACTGAATTCTTACACTGCCACCTCATTGGTTCTAACTAGGTCAAGGTCCCAAAGCTTTGTTTAGCTATATATGTGATGCGATATCCAAATATATTTCGATATACGGGAGAGCCCATCTAAAGTAGCAAACGCTAACAACGCTTTTATTCATAACTAGAAAACAGCCCACTTCTTCTTGGAGAAGTGATAGACTTGGAAACGTATAAAATTTTCTACATGGTTAACATTTAGATAAATCAAAACCTTTAACGCATTCATGTGAATGATAGGTCAGTGCAATAAATAAAACTTGGGAGAGGGGGGATTCTTAGTCTTCAAAGTGATTGGGATGTTTGGCTGAAGATCGCAAAGAATATACCCCTCCCCCCTCCGAAAAAAACTGTTTTATTTCGCAAAAGCTTTGAATTCGCTTATCTCCACTTTTAGATGGATTTTCCTTTGGTTACGTATTACCACGCAATAGAAATGAAACCTTTTCTTGGAGTCAGAATGGGCCTGTTCCACTCTCCATCCACCGACCAATGAGAAAGAGGGAATCCTCTGTTACTACGTCATTGGATATATAGGTCATTCCCTTTAAGCGTGGTGTTTTCAACACATGCCATTCTATGTGCTCCGGGAAATAGACCAAGGTGTGAATTTGCTTTAAAGTAGTTTATTTTAATACTAAAGGACTAATTTGTCTCTACTTGAAATTTGGATAAAATTAGTTCACACTAAGAAATAATTTCAGCCCCTGTACTTCGGTTTAGTAGTTGTTGAGTTTACACGTTACAGGGACACCTTTATTTAGTCCCGGGAAGTGTGCCTCTCTTCTCCACCAGAAGCTACAGAGCGAAATTTATGTACTGGTTCCAGCTCACATCGCCGTGGAGTTATTGTGAGTCTTTACAGTCCGCATTGCCCTCATATACTCCAAGCTTTATCCAGCTGACTGTTCTATCGCTGAAATGGTCAGTCATCACTATATGGGACCGATAAGTTGTATATAGGCAGATTTCATACTGCTGATCGCGGTCCAAGCAAAAGAAATTCTTTTTAGGCGTTTCATGCGGTTCTTTGGCGTTTTGACGCCAATTATCTGCACCATGCACGGCGCCCTATCCCATTACGGTCCTTGGACCATGGGAACAGGATGCCATGATGGTAAATTACCATAACACCCCTACCCAGCCCATGTTGTTCACAGGACCACGGGAATAGGCCCATCGTGGCATCATGCTACAATAGCACCCACAATTGGTCCCGTTTCGGCACACGGGAAGTGGCCAGAATACAAATACATTTCTTTGCACCAAAAACATCAGAATCGTTCACAGACAGCAATAGATGTTTTTCAAAGAATATTTGGTCACTAGATAAAGCTTGGATTATTACTTTAAGTGTTACTGCACAACTTTGAATGCCATCGCAGTGGGTAAACAACAAGGTGTGTATGTGACACCAGGTGATTGATTGATTAAATAAGGCACGCGAGGGTTATGATGGACGAATGGTAGGATGTATGTAAAGTTTGATGTACTATGGAAAGCAATATTTTAATTTATGTCGTAGACTAACTTGAATATATTTATTGATTCTTGACGTTGATCAGCTTGCATGATAAAACATGCAGGAAGGCGAAAACAAACTCACGTCTTTGAGATCAATTTGGGTTCAGAAAAGGGAGGGCGTTTTGTTCTTTTAACTCCTGCCGATCACCTCTGCCGCATTCTGTGAGCGGGATATTTCAGGTGGGTTATTTTCCGTCTCCTGGTATCCTAGTTTACTTTCCGCGGCATTTGTGAACGGTTACAAGGACCAAAATTCCATACTAAATCGACCTTTCTCACATGTTTTTTAAAGCCTTCTAGATGGTATTCATTAGCGAGCATGTGGGAGGTGCATACATTCAGCCTATTTACATAGGTGTTGTTTGGGTTTTCGATAAACCCCTCTTTTGCAAGAAAAAGGTTACGTATTTAAATAGGAAAACCCAACATGCAGTTACCTCAATTGGGTCTAAACATAGAATTCTCTTTATCCCGTTTTACAGTGCAATGCGTTACCGTTTACTACAAAGGTGTATGCTGTTTGAGGTTTTCCACGAATTGACCCAAAACCTAAATTAATCAAGATAACAAAAAAATGCTCTAATGTTCTAATATAGAAGTTTTGCAGCCTCAACAATGGCATTTACATTAAATTAGATAAATGCTCAAAACCTTTTTACGCTAACCAAACCATATTATGTTTGGTGATTCATATCTCGATTCATACATTTCTGCTTATGCTTTATCTACTGTACATAGGTTTTGTGTCAATGTTTATGTTGTAATAATTTTTGGTTTCATACAGCACAGTCATATTAAGTCGACAAGCGTAATTTTAGATACGAAAATATCTATTAATATGCATAGTGGGCTATGTAACCTTAGAAATATTATAAAAAATGGTTAAGTACTATAGCTTAAATGTAAGAGGGCTGCGTGATGCAAAAAAGCGTAGAGAGATTTTCTTTTTTCTAAAGCGCAAGGAATTTGATGTTCTCTTTATTCAAGAAAGTCACAGTTCTCCGGATATTGAAGAAAAATGGAAAAAAAGAATGGGAGGGCAATGTAACTTTTAGCCATTATACCTCTAAGGCAAGAGGAACAATGACTTTGTTTAAGAAGGGTTTAAAGGTACGCAACCACTGGGCTGATAAAGAAGGGCGACTTGACGTTAATGAAGTAGAAATTAATAACATATATTATTCTTTAATATCTATGCTCCCAACTTGGATTGTAAGGGGGTTACATTTTTTGAACAACTTTCAGCAAATCTGATGACTCGGGTATCATTGGGGAATGTAATCATGGCAGGGGATTTTAATGTAACATTGGAGCCGAAAGATAAAAAGTTTGGGGCAACAGTTAGCCAAACATCGGCTCGCACTTTAAAGGAATTGATAAAAACCCACAATTTAGTCGACATTTGGAGGGAGAAGCATCCGGATCTGCTGATGTACACATGGTCCAGAAATACACCAAGAGTCATGTGCAGGCTCGATTTCTTTTTTATTAGTAAAAAATTGTTGGCAAACCATAAGCAGTCAAAAATTCTTGAGAGCATAAACACGGATCATAAACTAATCTATCTAGAATTAGATGAAAAGGTTAAGTACGGTAGAGGTCCAGGATTTTGGAAGCTTAATAATAGTCTTTTATTAAATCAAGACTATAGACAAGCTACTATAAGCCTCATTTAGAAAAATAGAAAAGACTTTTTAAAATCAAACGATAAGCGAGTATTCTGGGACCTTATTAAATTCGAGATTTTAACGATATCAATGGAAATCTCGAAGAAAATTGCTAAGGAAAAGCGTCTGTTAGAACAAGATTTGCTATTGAAATGTGACAAGCTTTATTCGAAACTTTGCCAAACAGAATTAAGTCCAGACGAAGAAGCTGAATACCTAAATTGTAAAAGCATACTTTCGGATATTAATACCTACAAAGAACAAGGAGCCCGTGTCCGATCAAGAGTTGAATATATAGAAAAAAATGAAAAAAGTAACAAATATTTTTATAACAAGGAAAAAGAAGTTTATGATAAGAAAACAGTAGATCGATTAAAAGTTAATAATGACATCATATCAAATCCCATTCTTATCCTCCGTGAGCTAGAGCGATTTTATTGTACACTATATCAAACAACACACCCTGATATAAACAACACGGATCTCGATAAAGTTTTTAGTTCTCGAGGCATAAAAAAGCTTTCAGAAGAAGATAGAATATTTTGTGAAGGCCCTGTGTCTGTAGCCGAATGTAAAAAGGGTTTGGATCGCATGTAAAAGCAGGTAAAAGCCCTGGTTGTGATGGCTTGAGTCCGGATTTTTATAAAGCCTTTTGGCCGCAATTAGGGGGCTTGCTAATACAGACGTTTAATTATGCTGCAGAACAAGGTGAGCTTTCGCACTCCCAAAGGCGAGGTATTATAACCCTTCTGCAAAAACGTGGTAAAAATCCAGAGCTTATTAAAAACTGGAGGCCAGTATCCCTCACAAATGTTGACTACAAAATCCTCACTAAAACTTTAGCAATAAGAACAGAAAATATCTTGCCAAAACTGATCCACCAGAATCAAACTGGTTTTGTTAAGGGCCGCTACATAGGAGAAAACATTAGGCTAATCCAGGATGTCATTAATAAAGTAAACAAGAAACAGCAGACAGGTCTACTTTTGCTTTTGGATTTCGAAAAAGCATTTGATAGTATCGAGTGGAAATTCATGCATAAAGTTTTGGAATATTTTAGTTTTGGTGTTTCGTTTCGGAGATGGGTAGCTACATGTTATAATAATATCTCTAGCACTGTTATAAATAATGTTTATTCGTGTGGCTGGTTCGAAGTACAACGTGCTGTTAGACAAGGATGTCCATTGTCGACAACGCTGTTTATTTTATGTGTTGAGCCTCTGGCCCAATCAGTTAGAAGTGAAGAGAACATCACAGGCCTAAAACTCGCGAATTCAGAGTATAAGATCTCTCTTTTTGCAGATGACGCAACGTGTTTATTAAAAGACGTGTGCTCTCTCGGTTATGTGTTAGAGCTTACGAGGCGTTTCTCGAGATATTCCGGTTTGAAAGTTAACATAGAAAAATCTCTGCTGGTTTTTTAGGGCCATGGCGAACAAAACCGGAGCCTGTTTTTAATTTAAAGGTTGCTTCGGGTAGCTTCAATATGCTGGGTATCGAAGTAGGTCATGCAACGGAAAAGTGTTACAAAGTAAACATTTTGGATAAGATAACAAAACTTGCAACACGTTTGAATTTATGGAGTCAGAGGGGTCTTACACTGCTGGGGAAAGTTAACATATCTAAAACTATGGGAATGTCAAATTTAATATACAGCTTGAGTAACGTCTCTTGTGCACACGCAGATCTGGCCCGGGCCCAGTCGTTGATAAATGCTTTCATTTGGTCCAATAAACCCAGTAAGATCAAGGATAAATCCTTGATCGGGGACTTTGATGCAGGGGGTATTCGATCACCAGATTTAATTTTTATGCACAAATCGTTAAGGTTGGCATGGTTGTCTAGACTGTGGGTTAAAAACGTTAGCAATGCCATAATACATAGTGAATTTGACGAATACGGGGGATTGCCCCTTATTTTGCACTCGAATTTCGACGCTGGAAGTTTTCAAATATCCTCCTTTTATAAAGAGATGCTACTCTATTTTAGTGAATTGCATAACCAAGACCGATACAGTGGTGTATTATGGAACAATAAAGAAATAACAATTGACGGCAGGTCACTCTACTGGAAGCACTGGCACGAAAAAGGCATTCTGTATATTAAGGACCTATTAAGTAAAGATAAAAAAGTGTTGACAGAGCTCCAAGCTGGATTTGACTTGCGTGTCAATTTTTTACTGTACAATGGTCTTAAAATATCTATCGGCAAATGGTTAAAACACAGAGAAAACAATAGATACATTACAGATAATTGTAAAGTGGATTGCTGTGACCCAATTTTTAAGATACGTGACTCGTTAATCAACATAAAGAAAGCTAAGTGTAAAGATTACTACATGGTCTTGATAAATAAAATTGTAGAGCCTCCGGTGAGTATTGTGTTCTGGGCGAATGCAGGTATGCTAGAAGAATCACGGATTCTACGTAGCTTGCTACTTTGCAGAAAATGCACTAAAGAAACCTATCTTTTGGCCCTGCAATTGAAACTCATTCATAATATAATACCAACTAACAAGAAGAAAAAGGACTGGAAAATTTTAGAATCCGATGCATGTAAGTACTGTAACACCCCGGATACGATAATATATTCTTTTGGGACTGTCAAAAAGCCAGAGAAATTATAAGAAGATGCTTAAGCATATTGAAGCTAAATTCTTTTAATTTTGAGAAATGGGATTTTTTACTTGGAAAAGATAATATTACAGAGGATAACCTCTCTTTGTTAATAAAATACCATATATATCAGTTTAGAGTCAATGAGGAAAATTTTCACGAGAACGTGTTTATTAGAAACGCAAAATTACGATATTACGCAGACATGCAAACATTACCTGAAGATAAATTAAAATTAAAATGGACCTATTTTGGCGAAGTGTTTTCAAACTTAGAAGCGACATTGATAGATGATCGCGACTCATTTATAAGTTGTTATGTTTGTTTGTTTCCGTCATAATCATGATTTTTGATCAGCAAACTTATTGTTAGAAAACGTCGCGTTCGTGAAAGATGCATATATATATATATATATATTGTATTGTAAGTGCTCCTTATAGTTTATGCCCACGCAGCGCATACTCGAATATGGCTGTGCACAATAAAATTCCCTAAAAACAAAAAAAAACTCTGTTTACTGACAACATTTTACAGTTACTTCTTTCTTCTTCTCTGCTTGTTTTTCAGATATAACAGAGGCCAGTCTGCGCTCACCGTTTAAACTGTTATAGTGCGCCCAACCCGTCGACACGTAATCCTCACGCGATTTCCGACCGTTGTCGGAGGAACAGTGGCTTACCTCTATGCGACGAGTTTAACACTTGTTCAGAGTGCCAGGACCTCACACCAGACGATTGGCAGGTGATGCACAAAAACAGAACGAGAAACGACCGTAGACGGGATTGGCGCAGAGTTCTTTCCTCAGCCTGCTTCATCACACCGGAGTTCGTTGAAGAGACGATGAGCAAAGCCAGTTCAATTATTCTGGACCAGGTCTCCATCCCGATTAGGACAGAAGCTGGTTCAGAATATGACCAAGCCGTACCAGGCAAAAAATCCAAAAAGCCCAAGGTCAAAGCCTTCTCCGAGACAATAGCCGAACTAGGCATCCCCGATGGAGATAACAGGAGACGCTTCGGAAAGCATAGGCAACTCCCCTCTCGAAACAATCACGTCTCTGGACTCCAATGCACAGTATAAGTCCCCCGAGCAAGTTACAGTGACACACACGGCTTCGGGGTCAACGCTCACAGCACCAACAGGTCATTTGGGGATTTCAGCCCAGGGCGAACTGTCAACCCCCCACCCAGACTCTAAATCTACCTGGGGAATTTTTAGCCTTCTTAGCTCTGCAAACGCAGCTATCAAGACAATTGCAAGATCTGCAACTACGGCTTCAGACAAAGGAATCTATCGAGAAAAAGGCACAAACCGTCGGCCACTATTTCTCGCCCTCCTCCAGAGAGTTTACCGAAGGATCCACAGGCAAAGGAGATCAGTTAGCGAAGAAGAATCCTCGGGGATTCCACCTACGGGGCAAGTGTCGGGACCCTCAACAAAGAGCGGGAGACACATACCCAACAGGGGAAGTGCCCGCATCCCAAGGCACAGAGTAACCGTCGAAGGATCCTGACCTAGATTCGGAGGAGCAGGAGTCAGAGGGCGATTAGTCCGAGGAGGAAGTAGACTATACGCCACCCTTCAGTTCCGTCTCCCCTTACGGGAAGTTGATTACATCAAATCACCAGGGAGTGGTCAGAAGCTCTGGAAAATCCCGGCAGCAGCGGATAGACGCCCCATTAGGACCGCCTCCCCACCAAACCTCACTCCCCACAGTGAAGATGTCACCACCTCGGGGACTCATCTGCCATAGCCCCCGGTGATGTGCCTTTCAGAGACACCGTCAAGGAGATAACAGGACTGGCCAACGTTTCCTTTGGATCTCCAGGCCTGAACAAAGAGGGCCATCCATAAGGATGATATCACAGACGATAATGCCACAAAATGACTCATAGCACTTTGGACGAATGAAGGTATTGCCAACGCTATTTCGATCCGCTCGAGTTCAAGAAGATGGACGACAGCGAGGGCCGCACTCTATCTTTCTTTCACGTCCCGAAGCACTGTGCTGTAAGACCGGGCCCGTATCGTTCCTCGGACGATCTTATACTCCTGGAGGCACTAGAACAATCAACAAAGCGGACATTTTGGTTGTCATCTCTCAGCGGTGATTCAGACATTCCACTAGCGCAGAAGGACGCCAAGACCATGGAGGCCTCCGACACATACTTAACATCATGTCATTTCAAGATCACACTGTGAAAGCTTTGAGGATAGGATGGGAGCATCTACATCTCCATGATCCTGTATCCTCTAAACTGCTGGAATGCCTCGCACTAGCGATCAAAGATGTAGTCAAACTGTCCAACTTCCTCATTACGTCTCTGGTCTTCCTACAGCGATACGCAATCTTACAGCACTGCTGGTCAAGCGTGAAGGGGCTAAGGGATCTGCGCTATGCCTCCATCCTGGGACAAAAAGAACTCTTTTATCCGGCAGAAATAGAACGAGTGAACCAAGAAACGCGCCCTCTATCGCAGGATTACGCTCTCATGTCCCGGATGTCCCGGGCGTCCTTTCGATATCCAACAAAACGCAAGAGGGCTTACCGACAGCCTGCCGAGCAAGCAAAACCCAGCACGTAATCACAACCAGCCCCTCCTAAGAAACTGAAGCCAAGCAACGGCACCAAGACGGAGGGGCAGTCTTCGCAACCAAACAGGCAGCAGCCAACCAAAGAACCGACCAGAGACTCCCCGATCTTCCGGCGATACTTTAGTAAGCTCAAAAGACTTAGAAAATTTGCCAGCCTCAAACGCAACCTAGGTGAGACTAGGAGGAATACTAGGTAAATTTTGGCAAAAATTGGAAAAGTGAGGCCCCTGCCGTGTAAACCGTTGGCTAAAAATCGACTACCCCTACCCTTCAAGCTGGATCAGAGTGGTCGTCAACCACCTATACCCCTATCTGACCAAGCGCCAAGAAATCTAGTCATCTGTTACCCCTCCAAGGTATGCTTCTAAATCTAGAGAAAAAGGAAAACAGATCAGATGCCAGAAAACCAAACAGCATTTTTCTTCAGGATTTTTCTGGTCATAAAAAAGTTCAGAAAGATTAGTAATAGACCTCTCCTCACTGAACAAGTTTCTACAAGTAACACCATTTCAAATGGATATCGCCCAAGTCATAAAAGGGAGCTTGCAGGCAGGGGTGTGAGGCACGTCTATGGACCTGACCGGCGCATACCTCCACATCCCAACAATCAGCCAAAATATTTCTTATCTTCTACGTAGACCCAAAACGGTTGTGATTACTGGCACTCCCTTTCGGCCTGCCTACAGCCCCATACGAATTTGCGAAAGTAATAAGGGTACTCAAATTATTGGCCCGCCTAGAGGGTATGCTAGTGCTCCAGTACCTAGACGATTGGTTCCTGGCACACACAGACAAGGACACAGCCCTTCATCAGACCTTGGCACTGATACACAAAGCAATAAAAGTAGGTCTGGTGGTCAATCTCCGCAAGTCAGAACTATAACCTAAGCAAGACATCATCTTTCTGGGAGAAGGATGGGATTTAGGGAATGCAAAAGCTTTCCCCTCCAGAAAAGATCTCCCAAAGCATAAAAGGGATTCAGGCCGGCAAAAAGGAAAGCTGCAACTCGTAGAGCCCCTAAAAGGCCTCCTAGTAGCGACCGAGCGAACTGTCCCGCTGGGCCGTCTTCACTACAGACCGTTTCAAAGACAGGTGAGAGGTGCCCTGAGACAAAGGAGATCGCCACAGGCAAGAATGATTGTTTCGCACACTTCCCTGAGCCCCATTTTATGGTGGACCGACCCACAGATTATGAACGAGGGCACCCTTCCACCGGCACCCCAGAGACAGCACTCCAAACAGATCTATTCTAGAGAAGGTGGGAGATACATTGTCAGGGCCAGGTATGGAAGGGCAAATGGCCCTCTCCCTCAAAGCGTACGAGCGTACGGAACTACGAGTTGTTTGGATAGTATTGAACAAATTATCCGAACAACTCAGAGGCAAGAGTGTGCTAGTCCTCCTAGTCAACTCAACTGCCGTGGCGTACCTAAACAGGCAAGGTCGCTTCCTCTTTCAAAACTAACCTTGATAATCCTGTCTCTAGCCCGTCAGTCTCACGTTACACTCTCCGCCCGTCACCTAGCGGGAAAACTCAACAGAGGATCTCGCATCCAAAATAGGCCAAGTCATCCACCCAGAGTGGTGTTTAGCTCGGCAATCCTTTCAATGGGCCATAAACCAATCACCGTTGGGAGCCCCTACACTTGACCTATTTGCCAATTCCAGGACAGCACAACTCCCCAGGTATGTCTCCTCATGCTTAGATCAGGCAACATGGGCAGTGGATGGGCAGTACAGGAGATGCTTTATGCCTTCCTGCCGCAAGCAATCCTAGCACAAGTCCTACAACGGGTATTAGATCTGAGTCCGCGGGCCCTACTGCTGGTGACCCCATGGATGCCAGAAGCCCCTTGGTTTGCCTTACTGCTACTGTAACTCAAGAGACGGTTTTATGCATACAGTCACTGTGAACCACACCCGGGCCTCAGCAACATTTGTGCTTTATTTTAACTAGGAAAAAAGCAGGATAACAGACATCCCTCGTCCCAGCGGATCCCGCAGTCACGGGCCGATCAATAAAGTCCAAGAGACATCAAGGTTCTGTGTCACAGTGGACATGCGACGGAGGTTCATAGTATCATAATGGGACCAGGTTCGAAAGAACAGCATTTAGTGAGTTTTATCACTGGGATGAATTTAATCCAGTTCTAAGAAAAACAAAAGCTTCTAGTCATTTAATTCTCAAAATTGTCAAATAATTTCATTAAAATAAAAAGATCTCGTGTCAATTGTTTAGAGCTCGTTGCTACCATTTACTCAGGTTTTTAGAGTTTTTAGAGCTTTAGCATGTATCTGTAAGGAACAGGCAGTTCTAGTTCTAATTCTCCTGCTCCATGTTTTTATTTACGTAAACCCTGTTGGTTTACGATCTATTTGACAAGTAAGTACAATAAAATATTATTATTGTTATCTTCACAAGACACGCAGCATAGAGTATCTCGGGTTGGGATCCATCCAGAGGGAGGCAGAAGGGGTATGGTAAAGGATACTCAGTCAGTCAGTCTGTTAGCATGATCAGCTTCCGGGGATTTTTTTATCTGGAGCGAATGCAACTTCTTTTAGTCACAAATAATCAAAATAAGTTCAAAATCTCACGCCTTTTAGGCCGATAAAGTCGAAAATATACTATATCACTCCATCTCTAACCGTTATGAGAAAATAGCCAACTTCCGGTTGTGGATTTGCCCATGACCGAAGAGGTCAAGATTACCGAGATGCAGTGTCCTTTAGGCCCAAAGGATCGAAAATAAGCTCAAAATCCCTCTATCTCTAACCGTTCTCGAGATATGGTCAACTTCCGGTTTTTCAACTTGACGATGACCGAAGAAGTCAAGACCACACACGTACCTCTCATTTAAAATCCTTAAATCCAGAAGGTCGAAAATGAGCTCAAGATCGCTCTCGTTTACCAGATAATGGTCAACTTCAGGTTTTTCACCGTGACGATGACCGTGGAGGTCAAGGTCACCCGTGTTCCTTTCATTTAATACCTTTAGGCCCAAAGGGTCGAAAATGAGTTCAAATTGCTCTATCTCTAACCGTTTTCGAGATAAATGGCAATTTTTCTGCAACGCTTCTCAATATACAAAGGTCGCATGACCATGACTATGACCCCGAATATCGAGATTCAGATCACGAGGCTGCTCTTTACTGAAATCGTGCACGTGTTGAAACAAGGATTTAAGCACTATTTCTCGGCCAGTTTTCGTAATGAATAGGGGTTTTAAAAATACTTTGACCTCAATTTGACCTTAACCTTGGAGGTCAAGGTAAAAAAATGCAGATTTTACGACGACTGATTACTCTATATACCTCTGTCAATGTTATCGTCCTACATCAAGTCTTGTAGGAGGAGTTTTCTGGAAACCACTTTGATGTCAAGAGTACCTTGACCTCAATTTCATTTTCACTATCACTATCGGTATTTGTATTGCGCCCATTTAGCTAGGCCACTGAGCGCAGTAAATAAAGGTCTCGTCAGTGACATCAAATAGATAAGTTTTTAAAGTTTTCTTAAACATGGGCCTAGAATTAACATCCCTGATATTGAGGGGGCGGTGCGTTCCATAGTTATTGAGCAGCAAAACTTAACGTCGTTCCCCATATTTTAGTTGAACTTTTGGTACAATTAATTGTTCGATGCAAAGCGAAGGTTTTTCCCAGACTTATAATCACGGATAAGGTCTGATATGCACGGTGGTGTGCCTCCATGGAGGGCTTTGTATGTCATGGTTAACGCTTTGAAATGGATTCGTTGACGCACTGGAAACGAATGGAGAGCTTTAAGCACTGGAGTAATATGTTCACGAAGGTGTGTTAAGGTCACAACTCGAGCGGCGACATTCATAAGCGTTTACAGGGAGCTTATGGCAGAGTGTGGTAAATTGACTAAGAGACTGTTGCAGTAGTCTATTTTGTTAATCACTAGCCATGAGCTAAGACATGAGCTAAGGTCGAATCTTACACATCCATTTTAGGTAGTAAAAGCCAGATTTTCTTATCTGTTTTATGTGGTCAAGCATGGTAAAAGACCTGTATATTTTCACACCGAGATTTCTAACAGCACTTGCGGCGGAAACGTTTTCATTATCCAGACTTAACGCAACAACAATAATGCGGTTTGAATTGAAAGAACTGGCTATTACGAGGAATTCGAATTTGTCTTGACTGAGTTTGAGTTTGTTGTTATCCACTCAGTTATTCGGCTTATTCCATGTTCCATATATTTTGGAATGGCTATTTGATTTTCAGGAGACTGAGGATTGACTGATTTCCATAACTGGGAGTCGTCTGCATAAAAGTGGAAAAGCAGTAGTAGTATCCGAACTACGTTTTCCAATGGGGTGGTGAATATAGTGTACCCCTGTGGCACTGAACAATCAACACTAGCCGTATCTGAACATTCACTGCTAACACATACACAGACAGTGGGCTCTGTTATGTATGAATCCACCCAATACAGCACCAGAAATTATCCTTGAGTTGTGAAGACGATTGAGAAGAATGCCATGGTCAACCGTATCGAAGGCGGCCAACAGGTCGAGCAATGCCATGAAGACTGCGTTTTCACGATCAAGCTCCTGAAAAATGTCGTCAGATACTCTGACTAAGGCAGTCTCTGCACTTTGGCGTGCCCTATGTGCGGACTGCAATACCTCTGCCAATCCATTCGTATGAAGGTGCTTAGTGAGTTGAATGTTGATAGTGTGTTCAATAAGTTTAGATACATGTGATAGATTGGAACTGGTCGATAATTTGAAAACAAATATTGTCCAAATTGGGCTTCTTTAAAAGTAGACAAATAATGTTTTTTGTAAACATCAGACATTTTCGCGTTTTCAATTGACAGGTTGATAATTCGTGTGATAATTGGTAATAGCTCATGTACACACTGTTTCATTAATTTGTGCGAGCTTTCACTGCGTAACTAGATAATACGGCGTATCCCTGCTCAGTCAATAAAACCTTAAGCCAACAAAAAACCAAACACTACTCAGCTTACAAGACGTATTCAAGCTGTGTTGTTTGCAATATATTATTCAAGAAATAACCCATTGAAGGAAGTATTTGTTTTGCTTTTAATTTTTGTCAAGTATTTAACATTTCGCTAGCGAAATTAGGTTCTAGTTAATACATGCATTTACAATATGTACAGAACAATGTCTTAAGGCTTCTTTTTGAATTGTGATCGACGTTGTTATTTTATTCCCACTTACCATCTCGTTTGCAACTGGGTATAAGTTTTTCTGGAAGTGTCTGCCCTTTTCCCTCTTTTCTTCTCTTTTTTTCCACTTGGATGATTACCTGAAAACTCCTGCTACAGTATTTAACAGAGGAAGATGAAATCTGGCATGCCGTAGATGGTGACCAGGTCTCGGCGAATCCACAAATTGCTTTGACCTGAACGGTTAAGGTAAAGGTCAAACTGAGGTCAAAGTTTTTTCTTTCCACAAAATGTTTTTCAGAAAAAACTCCTCCTAGTGTTTGAGTGAGCGGAGCTTTATACTTGTTCCACTTAAAGACTGTCATCAGCTCTCGGTGAAACCGCAAGGTCAAACTGAGGTCAAAATGTTTTTTTTTTGAAAACGCCTTTTAATCACAAAACTAGCCATAAAAATTACTAAAATCCCAGTTTGAACATATAAGACGTGCTCAGTAGAGGGTAACCTTCCATTCTGAGTCTTGACCTTGAGGATCAAAGTCAAAGGTCACGTAAAATCTTCTACCGTTAACGATATGCCCACTTATCCCGAAAACGATTAGATACAGAGCTATTTTGAGCTCATTGTCGGCCTTTCGAAACTAAGCAACGTTACAGAAAAGGTAGTTCGGCGACCTTGACTTTCTCGGTCACGGTCAAGGTAAAAAACAGGAAGTTGACTATTATTTCGAAAATGGTTAGAAATAGAGCGATTTTGAGCTGATGTTCGACCTTTAGAACCTAAGCAATATTACATAACAGGTACTTTGGTGACTTTAACCTTCTCGGTCATGTCAACGTCAAAAACCGGAAGTTAACTACCATCTCGAAAAGGGTTAGAAATAGAGTGATTTTGAGCTTATTTTCGACCCTTTGGGCCTAAACAACGTTACATAAGAGGTACCTCGGTGACCTTGACCTTCTCGGTCACGGTCAAGGTAAAAAAACTGGAAGTTGACTATTATTTCAAAAATGGTTAGAGATAGAGCAATTTTAAACTAATTGTAGACCTTTTGGACCTAAACAACGTCATATAAGAGGTATCCCGGTGACCACGGCCTTCTCGGTCAAAGTCAAAATCTGGAAGTTGGAAAATCTCGTAAACGGTTGGAGATAACTCTTTTCAGAAAACGACAAAAGAAGGATTACTGTGTGAGTTTGACCCTCTCAGTCATAATTTAATACAAATATTTTCTTTAGTGGTTTTTCAAGTGGGTCATTCCGCTAACTAGTTTTAGAGATGAACTAGCATAGAGGCAGTGACTGGAAGCGTTTAAAAAGTAAAGGCACGTTTTAATAAAATGACATTGTTCCGACTCATGCAATTTATCAAAGCAAGCTCTGAAATGAGTTGCAGAAAAACCGTCGCTCTGGGGAACTGTTGCTAATTAGACTGAAAGCTACCAGCAAACTTTGCTGGTCACCGTGTTCCGATGTTACAATTATCATGTTGAGCAAAATTCCATAACAGGCTCTTCTGTACAAAGAGCTTTGGTATGGAAAAAGGTACTAAATAATTTCAAGGGCAAAAGTGGTGGAAGATTACAGATCTTTGTAAAATAAGACAGCTGACTTTTCCAGTTATATTACGTCATTGGTTTTTGATTGAAAATGCTTAAATGGGTTAAATCGTCATAAACTAAATTGACGATTAGACATTTTTTTAAAGGACTATTAAAATGAATCCAACATTTAAATATTAAGAAACATAAAAATACACAAATTGTTGACATAGAAAAGGTTCAACTGGAAAAATTGGCGGGTGTGCAATTACATTTTATGGTCTGAGTTTCTAAGACAAAGATATGTCCAGTTGTCAATTGAGGCAGCTAGGTCACTAAAAAAATCAGAGATGCTGTTTCGCAGGGGCACATCCCAGTAAACGTTTTGGCGTTGCTCCAACGTTCGATAGACGTCGCTCACGACATTGCATCAACATCGGGTTATTGTTGATTATAGAAGATGAAATAACGCCTACCTGCTGACGCTAGATTTATATCTAACGAACGCTGTGAAAAGGTTGTAGAGGCTTCAGGAGAGCGACGGTGTACAGACGCAGTGGGTAAATATTAATCTATTTTACTTCGTAAAAACTTTAAATTCACTTATTTCCACTTTAGATGGGTTCCCTTCCGGTTAATAATACCACGCAGATAGAAATAAATTTTTCTTGTCAATAGAATGGTCCCTTACTCTCCATCCTGTCTTCCCTCCATCTCCAGCCAATCAGCATGCGAGAATGATAAGAATTGCGTCATTCGAAGACATCAATCATTCCCTTCAAGCGTGGTGATGTCAACACACGCCTTTCTGTGTGCTTCGCTTTTTTATCTAAAATGGGAACTGGGCAAGGTGCGATTTTTCTTTAAATCTACTTTTATCCCCTTCTTACTATGTGATTCGTGAATCGTGTGGATAATTTTTATCAGGATTGAATCAAATTTTTTCCTTCGGTCTGGTAGTTGTTGAGTTTACACGCAGCGGAGACACCTTTTAGTCCCGGGAAGTGTGGCTCTCTTCTCCACACGGAAGCTACAGGACCGAAATCTTGTTCTAGTTCATGCACACACTGCCTTGGAGTTGGTTGAATCCTTGCAACCCAATGTGCCTGCTTTGATTCCTAGTCAGCCACAGCTTACGGTACCATTACGTGAATGGCCAGTTTTGCTGTTTTAGACACTCCTACGGAACCTTCTCGTTTTGTCAGGTTTGCTCCAGACTCTACTAGTCCTGGTTCAGGCGAAATAATGCTCATAGGCGTTTCGAGCTATTTTTGGCGAAATTTCTGCTTAAAGCCCATTTATGGGACTACGATATCCCATAAATGACCCCAAGGTGCCGTTCTTTCGGCACCAAGTAGCCCATTTATTGCACCTCATCAGGCCCGAATCCCATTTTTGAGATCAGTCGGAGGAAGCCCACAGATGGGCTAGGTGGTACCGTTGGGGGTCCCGCAGGGAGATCCCGTTTTCGGGCCCATGGGCAGAGCCCATTTATGGGATCTTTTCCTACAACCCGAAAATGGACCAATCGGAGGCCCATTTCGAATATTTTTCATTCGGTAAGGCCCTAAAGAGACCTATGAGCATCATTTTAGCGCCTATTCGACCAGAATGCGTACTGGTACCATTTGCTAAAACACTCCTAAGGCTAGTATAGCACTCACTTTGCACTAGTTAATTTTATCTGTCTAGTCTACTGTGACATGAATAGATAACTTACCTGTCATGTTTCTGCTTGCATTTCAGATATGACAGAAGCCAGCCAGCGAGGTCAACCGATACTTCCGCAGTGCACACACCCACCGTCAGCCTCCAACCCTCACTCTATCTGTGACCGTTGCAAACGGAAGAACAGTTTATCCCTTTGCGACGAGTGGAATACTTGCTCCGAGTGCCATCACCGAAACAGTGGAAACTCATTCTCAGAAACAGGATACGCAATGGTCGTAGAAGGGACAGACGCAAAGCTTTGTCACTATCCCTGTTTGTTACCTCAGATTTCGGACAAGTAAAGCTAGCTCGGTGATTTTGGAACAAGTTTCTTAACCTGTTAAAATGGATACGGGTTCGGAGTCAGATGCATTTGCGGTGGACAGGAAAAGCAAGAAATCCCGCAAACGTAAAGCTTATGCTGAAACGGTGGCCGACCTGGATATTCCAGTAGGCAAGGAATCAGAAACCCTCAGGAGGGCTTGGGCTATTACACCCTCAGATACGGATAAAACTGAAACGGCACCAAAGGCAAACGCCACTGTAGAACCAGTGACAGTTACGCATACGGCCTCAGGCTCAAGTTTCTCGGCGTTGACCGGTCAGTCAGGCATCCCGTCACAATCGGAACTGTCTTCCCCCCCCCATCGGTCCCACGTTTACCTGGGGAGTTTTCGGCCTTTTTGTCGATGCAAAGCCAATTGCAAAAACAACTGCAGGAACTCCAACAACAAGTCGAGCGACAAGGCATGGAATCCTGCCGTAAACATAAGCCTTCTGCCACACTTTCTCAGCCACCACCAGACACTCGGTCACCCACCACTCAATCCCCTTCTCGCTTAGGCTCCAGCACGCAACCACCTACAGTGGAGGTCATCAGTGACGCTGAATCCTCGGTGCTTCCCCCATCAGGGCGAGGATCAGGCTTAATGGGTGAGGAGGAGGAAGAAGAGTTGATTCATTCAGTGACATCCCGACTGTCTTCTATTCCACTTAATCGAGAACAGGATATTTATACTCCTTCGGTTGACGTACCGTCACGCTCAGCAGACACAGATCACGGACGGGAACTCGAGCAGGAGTCAGAGGGTCGAGAGTCAGAATGTGAAGAGTCGGGTGAGGAAACAGGAGACACACCCTCTTCTTCTCAATTCCGCCTTCCCCTTAGGGAGATGGACTGTATCAGATCCCCTCGTAGTGGCCAGAAGCTTTGGAAGGATCCGGCAGCAAGGGGGAGACGCCCAATCAGGACCCCCTCCCCACCTGATTTCACTCCACGGAGCGAGAATGCCACTCCATCTATCACCGCATCCATAGTGGCTCCAGAAGACGTGCCTTTTCGCGATGCGATTCAAGAAATTGCCCGTCTGGCGAGAGTTACCGCCAGCTCCCCAACGGCCGATAAAGAGGATCCTCCCATCCGGATGACCTCTCAAACAGCTCCGTTACACCAAGACCCGTTCATCGCTCTACCTACCAGCGAAGGCATCGCTAATGCTGTAGCAGTGCGAACGAGAGAGTTTAAAAAGATGGACAATGCCGAGGGCCGTACCTTATCCCGTTTTCATGCCTCGCGTCATTGTGCTGTAAGAACGGGCCCGTATCGACCATCGGATGATCTAATACCGGTAGAGCCATTGGAGCAGCCATCGAAACGCACAGTTTGGATGCCCTCGGTTCGCAACGACTCAGATATTCCACTAGTGGAGAAAGATACCAAGACCATTGAGGCATCCTCGCGGCATATCCTCAACGTAATGTCCTTTCAGGACCATACTTTGAAAGCGTTAAAAACGCGTTGGGAGAATCTGCACCTCAATTATCCGGTCACGTCCAAACTATTGGAATGTCTGGCTCTTGTGACCAGGGACGTTGTCAAGCTGTCTACTTATCTGATGACGTCCATGGTCTTTCTCAGACGGGATGCGTTCTTGCAGCACTGCTGGTCAAGCGTGAAAGGGTTAAAAGAACTGCGCCATGCTCCCATCCTGGGTGAAAAAGGGTTATTTCCTCCCGCCGAAATAGAGAGGGTAAATCAAGAAAACCATTCCCTATCACAAAACTTTGCCCTAATGTCCAGAATGTCCCGTGCATCGTTCCGGTGCCCACTCAAACGCAAAAAAGTCCAACGCCAGAATTCGGAGCAGGCAAAGCCCATCTCCCAATCGCAGCCGCCCCCGGCCAAGAAGCCCAAGTCAAGCCACAGCAATCGACAGGAGGGCCCATCGCCACAGCAGAGCAGGTAGCAGCCAACCAAAGTACCGCCCAGCGACTCCTTGGTCTCCTGGCGATACTTTAATAAGTGCAGAAAATCCAAAAGATTTGCAATATTGCATCGGCTGCTGGCCCGTAGGAGGAAGGCTAGGCAAGTTCTGGAAAGTCTGGGCAGAAATGGGCGCCCCTCGTCGAGTAGCCCGATGGCTCAAAAACGGGTACTCCCTACCATTCAAACGGGATCAAAGGGGTCACAAATTCCCTCTCCCCCTAACTGCCCGGGCGCCAGAAAACTTAGTCACCTCTTACCCAAAAGGTTCAGACAAAGATGTAGCCCTTCAGGAAATGCTGATATCCCTAAAGGAATGAGAGGCCATATAGGAAATGCCCGAAGCTCAAGCAGCCTTTTTCAGCAGGGTCTTTCTGGTCCCCAAGAAATCGGGCGGGTGGAGATTAGTAATAGACCTCTAATCCCTCAACGAATTTCTAATGACCACGACATTTCAAATGGACACAGCCCAAATTATAAAAGAAAGCCTTCAGGCAGGGATGTGGGGCACTTCGATAGATCTGTCCGACGCGTACCTCTATATCCCGTTACATCACTCAGCCCAAAAATTCGTAAGCTTCCAAGTAGGCCTACAACGTTTTTGGTTTCGGGCACTCCCTTTCGGCCTCTCCACGACCCCGTATGTGTTCTCGAAAGTGATGAAAGTCTGAAGTCTTGGGCCCGTCTAGAAGGTATGTTGGTGTTATATCTATATCTCTAGTTCGAAAAGCCATTCAGGTAGGGCTTGTGGTCAATATACCCAAATCAGAGCTTTCTCCCAAACAAGACATTATATTTCTCGGGGAAAGATGGGATCTAGAAAATGCAAGAGCCTTTCCTACCGAGGAGAGGCGTCATAAAATCTGCCAGGCAATAAGAGCAATCCTATCAGACAATAACGTGAGCTTACAGGCAATGGAATCCCTGTTAGGCCTCTTAGTCGCAACCGAGAAAAAGGGCAAATCAGTGCGGTTTCTTCTGGACAATTCCAAGGCAGTAGCTTACCTAAACAGACAAGGGGGGGGGGGCAGATCTCTCCCTCTTTCGAAACTGGCGTTCAAAATCCTTTATTTTGCCAGCCAATGTCACATCACGCTAACAGCCCATCACTTAGTGGGAAAACTCAATGTACTGGCAGATTTGGCCTCCAGGGAGGGACAAGTAATTCACACGGAATGGTGCCTAGCACCACCTCCTTCCGATGGGTAACGGGTCAATCAGCATGGGGCCCACCCTCCATAGACCTGTTTGCCAATTCCATGACAACCGAACTACCCAGGTTTGTTTCCACCTGCCCAGACCCCTCCGCATGGGCGGTGGACGCTCTCAATTGCCCATGGCCAACCCAAGAAGTGTTGTACGCCTTTCCCTCACAGGCAATATTTTTTCAAGTTCTTCAGAGGGTAATCAAACTGAAACCACGATTCCAGGGGAAGATTCAGCCTTATCACAATTGATCAGACACTTTAAGGTGAACTCCCCACAACACGCCCACAGTGGCAAAATGGGATCTGTCATTAGTACTTCGCTTTCTTCAAAGGCCTGACATTTTCGAAGAAAACATAATATCAGCAAAAAATGCCACCTTAAGATTCAGCTTTCTATTGGCGTTGGCATCAGGCAAGCGAAGAAGCGAAATACACGCCCTAGACAGAACAGTGAGCAAAGAAAATGGGACTTGGGATAAGGTATTTCTCGTTCCAAGGGCAGGTTTTATGGAAAAGACACATATCAGTACCCACGGGATGGGCACATTCGATCATATAGGCCTACCACCCCTTCCTGAAGAACACACCCCGGGAGGTCTGGTGTCATTGTGTCCTGTCAAAGCACTACGTCAGTACTTAGACATTTCAGAGACATATCGGTCAATAAGTCAGAAAGCTTTGATCATTTCCTACATGCCGAATTTCAACAAGGACCTTTCCAAAAAAAACGATTTCTCGTTACATTAAAGAGGTCATTATTACAGCTTATGAAAAGACACAATCTGACACCAAGCTTCTATCGAAATTAAATGTTAAAGCCCATCAAGTAAGACAAGTAGCAAATTCACTCAGGGCTTTACGCAATGTGTCATTTTCTGAGATCCTCAAAACGGGATGCTGGGCTTCTCCAAACTCGTTTATCAAATATTACCTAAAAGAAATCTCCGGAATTTATTCTGTAGCCCCTTTTATAGCGGCAGAATCAACATTTTGTTATGTTGACAGCCCGGTCACCCCCAGACCGAAAAGCAAGGGCAAACAAAAAAGTGGACCATCCAAGGGTCGTGGCGGCTATCAACACAAGTTCAAGAATAACCGCATCTCCTGATGGATTAGAGCCGCTACCAGAGACATTTAACCACGGTCAACGGCAGAGTTTCTTTCGAGCCCATATATTTTTGGTTCAAAAGACAGTTCATTTTTCGTACCATACTCAAGAGACTGTTGTAAGGTACCGTCACAGTAGCGGGGACTCCTCTTCATTAGAGCTATTTATTTAACCTCTTTTTTTCTAGTCATTACTAGAAAAAAAGGGTGGTAGAGACAGACATCTCTCCTCCTTATCCAGTTCGATATAGACTGGCCATCTTTTGAGCCCATGAAATAGGTATCCCATCCTACAGTGACCATACCATGGGTACCCTAGGTACCGTTTTATGGGACTGATCCCAAGTGCAAATTGTGACTGTTTTCAACAATTTTATAATTCCTGTGATTATATCTTCACTCTGTGAGTGCGTAATAATTATAATTTCACGAATGAAGCACTTATTTTCAGTATTTTCACTTAATGCCATAAGTCGTAACAATATTCCAATTTGAGTCCCATTTATGTGTTCAGGCCTTAAGGCCAGCATGCATTTAGTGACACAGGCGGAGCTAATTTCCCATGTGTGAAACTTTTATTTTACGTAAATCAGGTTTTAGCTTTACTGTTTTTAAATAGACTTTTAAGGTCAATAAAGTTGATTTACTTTGTACCTTCTACATGTTGATACATAGCATCCTAGTATCCCGGGTCGGGCTCCATCCAGTTGGAGGCAGAGGTGGGGATGGATAGGGTACTCATTCGAACAATCGGTTTGATGGTCATTAACTTGGCACAGTACTACTTCGGAGTCGTTTGACCATTGGTAGTACCTTTTGTTATTCTTTGTCAATGGATCAGGAGTGTTCCCCTCGACCAATAGTTTGGAATAATATTAAAAGCGGAACTTAGAGTCTTTTATTTGTCTCTTACTACTACTCCTAATGTCCAAGGACATTGCACTCTGTCGAGTATACAGCGTAATTTGCGGAATTTTTTTAAACAATTTTTCAACAGATTGGCAGGCTCCCCTGCTCCGGACTTTAGTCCCATCTAAAGTGGAGATAAACGGATTTAAATCTTTTACGAAGTAAAACTATCGTTTTATTTTCGAGTAAAAGCGCAATTCGCGTTCTCCACTTTAGCCTATCTTCCCTCCCAACCAGCCCGCAACAAGCCTGGGTGCGTTGCGTGGTATTATTAACCCATCTAAAGTGGAGAACGCGAATTGCGCTTTTACTCGTAAAAGCGCGTTTTACGAAAATAAAACGATAGGATAGTAACATTCATAGAGTGCCCCCTTCCCCACGGCCCGTTCTCTCCCAGTTGTTCCCACGGGTACTTCCCCTCCCCCCCAAAGTATAAAGTGCAACACCAGAGAATGTAAGATGAACCATAGAAGTTTTCTCTCAATTTTTTTGCAACATGGAAGAAGGCTTGATATAATTTACATGAGAATTCAAAAAGGAGTGATCGTGAAAAATAAAAACATGCTAAAATGCATCAGACTGGATCATTAGTTTGAGTTTTAAAGAACACAGTGACGAATTATCTCTTAACCATATCACTTAAATAAATGTATTTATGTCTAGTACAAACAAAACTAAAAACACTTGTGAACGATATATCAACACTACTTGGTCACAACCTGCTGCATTTGAAAGACGTTTCACGTTATCACCATTTGTTATCACGTGTACCCTTCTTTCGAACAGCAAACTTATGACATAAAATGCAATATATATCACCATAAAATCAGCTGTCAACTTATAAATCAATCCCGTACCATTTTTGGTTTTTCTCTTCTCCTTCTTGTTAGAAAAAGAACTGAAACTCTAGGCAAAGATAATGACAGATGGGGAATAAATCTCTTCGCTGCCCTGTTTACATCATCCTTAGTTTTACAAGCATGCAGCATCGACATTAAAACAGATTCAGGAAGTTACAATAGGCTGGGGCATGGGAGTTTATCCAATATTTTCTCTCTAATGTAAGTTGATTTAATGTTGAAGTTTATCCATTTTTCTAATTTCAGTTGATTTAATGTTGAAGAAATGTGTAATTGTGTCATCAATCGAGAAAGAGGATGGTGGGGGGGGGGGGGGGGGGGGGGGGGGGGGGGGGGGGGGGGCTGGTGTCGGGACTCCTGTCCCACAGCAATCTCAGCTCTTCGTTTATGCCTCGACCTTAAGTCCATTGTCAAGGCAAACATTTAGCACAGTTATTAGTATTTACTGTTATTAATTTAATTATTTTTATTGGGGGGGGGGGGGGGGGAGGTCGGTCGTGTTGGCTGGGTGAAAGGGAATCGTTACGGGCCTATAACTGCAACATTTATGCATCTGTTAAACAAATACATACCATGCAACACTGAATTTTGTTACCACCTTACGCATAACTAAATAATTTTTTTGTGGACCGGCCTCTCTTTTTTTATAATATTATATATTAATTTAGTAAGCACATGTTTCATATGGCGAACATATATTTGACAAAAGATATGTTATGCATGTTACGGAATACAGCGACAGAGTCAAACAAAAAGTTTCGAACAGTCTGCGATCCAACGGTTGAAACTATTGACGTTCAAACTGGTCCACAAGAAAAGAATTTTGCTTTAGTGATAAATGAGTAATTTCAACTACTTTTCCATTTTTTCTCATTTTTGCTGTTATTACACGCACAAAAATACTCGTTTTCAGTATTTCTTGGCATTGGTACTTTTGACCAGGGCTCGGGAAAGATTTCTCTGTGCAGGAATGTGTCCTGGTTTCTTGACAGATTCAAGTTTTATTCTGAAAAGACGCTGAATGGCACAACGTGAGCTGCGGTTGCAGAGCCAGTATACCAGACAGTTAGTACTAAAGTTTAAGAAAACTATGAACTCCAGCAAATGTGTGACATCCAGGAATGTCTTTGAGAACTGGTAGCCATGGGCTATACTGTAGATGGCGAGTGCGTATAATTTCACAACGTGGAAAGGGATGTTGAGGAGTAGGAACACAAAGGATGCACAAAGCAAGGAACGCGTCGTTCGCAGATGGAAATCCTGCTTGAGAGTTTCATCCATAGGGTGTTTGTGATACTCACAAATCGAATGGGCCCTGATGCTGGTATTTCTAGAACACAGGGTGACCCCCTCGGTGCCATTTCCCAAAGGTCTGATGAGCTCTTTTTCATGATATTGGCAGTAGGGAATCTTATTTGAACGGATGCAAATAAAGTGTCTAATCTTGTAGGCTATTGCCACATTGAGGCCAATCATAGCAATGAACGGTATTAACAGCGTCACAAGGGCGTCAATGTACGTCATCACTAGTGTCACTCGATGTTTGTCTGGAAGAGGACCACATAGACTTCGTTTGTCGAGTTCAAACACGCCTGTTGTAACAAAACTAAAGGTATAGAACAAAGAAGCTGTCACGACGATGGCGCCAACTATAAACTGTGCACGACGTTTTGTACACAGTAGGTGGCGTTCACGTGGGAAATAAACAATGATAAACCTTTCTGTAGTAAACGCAGTCAAGATCCAAATGGAAATGAATGTCGGCACATATATGGTGTACGTTGATACTTCGCAGACAAAAGGATGATGGTTTGAGAAGAGTCCGATGTAGGTGAGCCATTCGAGAAGGAGGCGTAGCAAATAACACGAATCTGCCACAGCAAGGCACACAAGGTAGACGCTGGAGGACTGGACCCGAAGTCGTGTCCGCCTGTAGGCTAGGACACACAGCATGTTGGCACATAACCCGATCAAGGCTATTAATGGTATCCCGATTAAATACAGCCATTCCACGAGCGTTCCGATAATGTCGTTCTCAGGTGAGTCCGTCACCGGATGTGACTGGAAATATTCGTTGATGTCTGGATACGTTGTGTTTTCACTGAAAGAGACATTATCCAAAAAGCTGTAATGTGTTCCATTGTAAAATACTACACTGTTGTTCAAATGAAGTGAGTCGGATATGAACCAGAATTCATTTTCATGGTAAATGTCGGCATTTATTTGCAGACAGTACAGCTACTCTCATTTGGCATTTGTATGATGAAAAGCTTTATTCGAACTCAAAAATAAAATGTTATTGTTCAGTAACTTAGAATCATATTCCTTTTAAAAACCAAATGCTTTGTGTTTTTATGCAAAGCGGCACAATGAATTACATTCTTAGCGCTCATGCTAAAAGCAACCAACAAAGAACTTCCTAAGCCTCATTTCCTATCAACACGTTGTCTAGCTCATAAATCTTTTAAATGTGAGAAACTATGAAAAATAAAAACGAAACAACAAAAGCACAAAAAGAAAGAAAACAGCACAGTCTGTGAGTTTTCGCTAACAAGTCGTTCAGACAGCTGCTTTTAATTATATCCTATGCGGCCAACCCGCAAAGAGGCTCTTTTAAGTGGCACATTGAAAACCTCTCTCTCTTCTTTGTCTCTCTCTCTGTCTTTCTGTCTGTCTCTGTCTCTGTCTCTGTCTCTGTCTGTCTCTCTCTGTCTCTCTCTCTCTCTCTCTCTCTCTCTCTCTCTCTCTCTCTCTCTCTCTCTCTCTCTCTCTCTCTGTCTCTGTCTCTCTCTCTGTCTCTCTCTCTCTGTCTCTCTCTCTCTCTGTCTCCTCTCTCTCTCTGTCTCTCTCTCTGTCTCTGTCTCTCTCTCTGTCTCTCTCTCTCTCTGTCTCTCTCTCTCTGTCTCTCTCTCTCTCTCTCTCTCTCTCTCTCTCTCTCTCTTTCAGTCAAGCTGACTTTTGTCTGTTGCCACTCATTTTGTCCGTCAGTCGTAGAATATACTGTCGAAATGTGAAAAGCTTTCGAAGGAAACATTGAATATCGTCCCCGATGAGAGATCACCGTTTGCTTCTGCGTGCATTTTTATTAATGTGTTATATGGATGGCTGCCACCCATTCCATTTCTTAAAATGTAAAAAAAAAACATGGCTAAAAATATAGATTTTTAGGGGGGGGGGGGGGGTGGGCGAAGAGCACTCCCTTTGAAATTTGAAGCTGTAAACAGCGTGACAAGCATTTTAGGTCTCCCATTAATGCCACACAAATAGGAAATTCTTTTTCCGGAATAACAGAATAATTTCAGCACAGACAGACAGGACATGCTACTGTCTCTACTGCGACTCTTTCTGGGGTTCCAAATACAGTAAAACCTGGCTACACCGGACAACGGGGGGGGGGGGGGGAGGGGGGGACTGGCGGATTTTGTCCGGTATATAGAAGTGTCCGGTATTTCAGGGGTCATGTAAACCAATGGGGGAAAAATGGGACTGAGAATTCTTGTCCGGTATTTCACGGTTTGTCCAGAATGAGGTTTTACTGTAATTGAGACCGAAGACTTTAACTTGAATAATTAAGCTTGACAATCCCGCATATTCTTTTCGGGGCAAAAAAGTGACAGAAGTACAGAATAGTTTTTGAACACTCACATTAAATTAAGATAAAATGTGTTTGTCTTACAAAGACGGGTATTTTTGAATAACCAAAACCTACATCAGTTCAATTGGTTTTATCTAAATCATCCTACAGAATAATAGTAAGCTAGAGCTGCCCAGAAAACACTCCGCCTCCCCCTCTACGTCGATCTGAGATCACAATGTCTATCCAAACAAATTGAGATGTTGAATCTGGTTGTAATTTGTGAGAAGATGCGACCATAGATCAACGCCTGATCAAGGTGTTTGACACAACCCTGAATAGATGTTTAATAAGCAACATTATTTGGACCAAACTTTCTAATTAACGTCTAATTCACGTCTGGGGCAACGTTAATTAATGTCTGGGGCAACGTTGAATAGACTTCAAAAATCGACGTTGTGTGGATCAACCAATCAACAATCATGTTACCGTCTACCGGAAATGGCTGATCGCTTCATAAATATTCCAAGATATGGGAATTTAAGGAACGCGCGAGTTTTTTTTTTTTTTTTTTGCTGCCACAGTATGTATGATAACTTAACTTCGAATTCACTTATCTCCACTTTTAGATGGGTTCCCTTCCGGTTAGTTCCTTTCACACAATGAAAACAAACTTTGTTTGTGGCAGTTAGAACTAGCCTATCCTGCCATCCATCCATCGCCAAATAAGAATGGGACGTCCTCTGGTATTACGTCACTGATGATATGGGGAACTAGTTAAAATGTGCAAATTTGCTTTAATTTTAGTTCATTTAACTAAGAAAGGACTAACTTGTCATATTCTGGAATTTAGATAAATTTGAGCACTTGTAACTCCGGTCCGCTAGATGCTGAGTGGTGTGCAGCGGTGATATTTCGATCGTTCCGAGAAGTGTGCATCTTATTCTTCACAACTGAAGCTGCATGATCGAGAGCAATCACTTACTGGTTCCAGCACACACGTCGTAGGAGTTGTTGCAAGTCTTGACAGTACACATTGCCTGCATAGACTCCAAGCTTTGTTCAGCTGACTGTGCCATAGCAGAAATGGTCACTTTTTGCTTAAGCCAGCACTCCATAGTACAGGATCGGTGTTGTACGAGCAACCTCGGCATCTCGGATCTCAACATCACGGATAAAAGGTGTTTTTTAGGCGTTTCTAGGGCTTGTGGCACCTTTGGGACCACTTTCCTGTCAATGAATCTAAAAAAAACGGGCACATTTCCGTAATGGGCCCATAAAACGGGTCTCGAAAACGGCCCATAGTACCCTCAGGGTACTATAACCCTTTCCAGTATGTTCTATTGCTGTCACTGGGGGACATATGGGACCATAGGACCATGCCACGGTGTGGGACCATGAGATCATAGGTCATAGGACATATGGGAACATGGGACCATGGGATCTTATGGGAACATGGAAACATGTTCGCTATGAAAACATTTGCCGAAAAACTTTGTTTTTCGCCTAGAATTGTCTATATTGTTATCTGACGGCAATTGACGATGATTTAATCACACTTAGGTCACTGAATTTTTACTAAACGTTTATGATAACAATTGCAGTTACTCATGGTCTCTCTCTCTCTCTCTCTCTCTCTCTCTCTCTCCGTGCTTTTCAGACTTGACAGGAGCCACCCTGCGGTCAACCCCGAAAGATTTGCAGAGCTCATACAAGTCTACCTCTCTCAACCTGAACTCTGTGTGCGATCATTGCAAAAGACGACGGGGTCTGGTACGTTGTGTTGCGTCACGAACTTGCCCCGAGTGCCAGCACTTGTCCCATAAGGAGTTGAAGACAATCTATAGAAATTGGGCTAAAAGCGACCACAAGAGGAACAGATGCAAAGCTTCCGCCTCCTTCATCATGTCGGAGTTTGTTGTTGATGCTATGAAGAAGGCAAACTCTGTAATCCTGGACCAACTGTCGATGCCATCCGACTGGATACGGGAGCGGAGTCAGACGCCAGGGAAAGACGTAACCCCCTGCATGGTGTCCTCTACAGTAGCCTCAGAAGACGTTCCCTTTCGGGAGACCATACAGGAAATAAGCCGCCTCCCGAACGTCACCCGTGGCACGTCATGTCTGGAGAGGGATGACTCCCGACCGATAAGAATGACATCTCAAGCAGTGCTTCCTCACCATGATTCGTTCATCGCACTAGGCACAAGTGAAGGCATTGCCAATGCTGTAACTGTACTCTCGAACAAGTTAGGTGCCAGTGAAGATCACACGTTGTCATGGTTTCATCCATCAAAACACTGCCACTCGTCCAACGATCAGATTCTGTCAGAAGCATTAGAGCAGACCACCAAACGAACTGTGTGGCAGTGCGCAGCGATTCGGACATTCCACTGTGGGGAGAGATGCCAAGTCTATTGAGACCTCTGCTCACCATATTCTCAATATCATGTCCTTTCAGGTCCTTTCAGGACCACACTTCGAAAGTCCTAAGGGCAAGATGGGAGAAATTACGTATCAGTGATCCAATTTCCTCCAAGCTTCTGCGGTGCCTATCCCTGGCGAGACGTGGTTAAGCTCTTGACCTTTTTGATGACTTCCACGGTGTTCTTGAGGCTTGATGCTTTTTGTCCAACACTGCTGGGCCAGTGTCAAAGGATTACGTGACTTACGCCTCCATCCTCGGCGAGAAAGAACTCTTCCCTACTGCGAAGGTGGAAACGGTAAATCAAGAAAGCCGTTTACTGTTTCAGGGCTTTTCCCCAATGTCCAGGATGTCCCGAAACCTGCGAAAAGAAAGAAACCACGGCGCACTCCATGAGAGCAGTCCAGATCCGGTTCCCACCCAAGAGGGCTAAATCAGCAGGGGACAGCAAACCGGGAGGAAAGCACAGACAGCAGTACAAGTGGCAGCCAACCAAAGTAGCGCCAGGAGACGAGGGCCTCGTCACCTGGTGATACTTTTCTTGGCTTAAAAAGTTAAAAAAATTCACTGTCGTGCAACGCTTCCTTGCGCGTAGGCGGAAGGCTATGCAAGTTCTGGCAAACCTGGGAAGAGTTAGAGGCTCGAAGAGTAGTTCGATGGTTCAAAACCGGATACCCACTGCCGTTCAAAAAGGATCTGAGAGGTCATGACCTTATGTCCCCTTAGCAACCCAGGCACCAGACAATCTAGCCACTGTCTACCCACAGATCTCTGAGAAAGAACTAGCCCTACAAGAGTTGTTAGGGGACCTCCAGGTCAAGAGAGGCATAGGGGAAATGCCAGAAAATCCGACAGGTTATTTCAGCAGGGTTTTTCTAGTCCCCAAAAGGTTACGGAGCTGGAGACAAGTCATAGATCTCTTATCTCTCAACGAGTTTCTGCAGGTAACCTCTTTCTAAATAGATACGGCTCAGGTTGTAAAAGAAACTCTTCAAGCAGGTATCTTTGGCACGTCGATGGACCTATCTAACCCTTATCTCCACGCCCCCTTACATCAATCAGCCAGGAAGTACCTCTGCTACCAAGTAAGGCAAAAATGCTTCTGGTTTCTGGCACTTGCCTTCTGCCTTTCTACAGCTCCGTACGTGTTTTCAAAGGTCATGAGGGTTCTAAAATCATGGGCTCATCTACAAGGTATGTTAGTGTTCCAGTACCTAGACGATTTGTTTCTTGCTGACGCACACAAAGAAACAGCCTATCGCCAGACGATTCAACTGCTCAGAAAAGCTGTACAGATAGGCCTCGTAGTAAATCTGTCCAAGTTCAGTTGACCCCAAAACAGGACATTGCTTTCCGGGGGAACGGTGGGACTTATCGATAGCCCGAGCGTTCCCCACTATGGAAAGGCAACAAAAAATTGTACGAACATTCTCGCCCACCAGAAGGTAAGTCTACAATCTATGAAATTACTTCTGAGCCTACTAGTGGCTACCGAGAAAATAGTGCCGATGGGTTGTCTGTACTACAGACATTTCCAGAGACAGTAAGATGGGCTCTGGTTCAGGGAAGACCAACGCCACTATGACAGTTTTACAGACTGTCCTGTCTCCCTTCTTTGGTGTTGCGATCTAGGGATCATAAACGGTGGAGTATCTTTTCACCCTCGTCCCAGAGACAGAACTCCAGACAGACGACTCCAGGAGGAGCTATGGGATCCACTGGCAAGGTCAGATGTAGAAAGGAAATGGCCCCCTTCCCTGCACAGGTACCACATCAACTGGCTGGAACTTCGAGTAGTCTGGGTAGCCCTCTAACCAACTTATCCAAAAATCTCGTCGACAGGAGTGTTCTGATACTCCCAGACAACTCCACAGCAGTTGTGTACCAGGCAGGCAGGCAGGCAGGCAGGGAGGGACCAGATCTCACCAACTCTTTGCTCTGACTTTCCAAATCCTGGCCCGAGAGCATCGGATTGTTATCACTGCCTATCACCTATCAGAGAAACTCCACAAGAATAGGCCAAGTCTTCCACACAGAGTGGTGCATGGCCAAGTGATTCTTTCAGTGGGTGCCACCTCAGTTCCCGCTGGGCTTACAGCATGGCTTCTTAGGTTCATTTCCCCGTGCCCGAATCAAACAGCCTGGCAGTGGACGCACCAAAATGCCCGTGACCTGTGCACAAAGTACGCCGTGGCTTTCCTCCTCAAGCAACCCTTCACCAAGTATTGCAAAGGATAATCGAGCCGAGACCACCAGTCCTACTGCTAGTAGCACCATGATCCCCAGAGGCCCCATGGTTCAACCTACTCTTCCGTTGCAAGTTAATCAAATCCATTCCAATATCTTGCCACAAGGAGCTCCTGTCTCAACCTCATTGGCAGCACTTCCATCCTTCCTCCCACTTCTTAGAGAAAAAAAGGGTTCTCCAAGCACGAAGTGGAGAAAATTATAAAAAGTCATAAACGATCCGCAGCGAAACTTTACACCTCAAAATGGAATAAGTTTGCCTATTGGTGCGGGAAGTCTAAATCAGACCCGTTTCAAACTTCACCCTCAGTGGTGGCAGATTTCTTGGATTTCTTGGATCTTTTCATCGAAGGTCAACTAAAGGTAGGGTCTATAGAAGGGTACAGAGCCGCCATTGGCCTCAAGCTTGGAGCAACGACAAGCTATAACCCATACCAACTGCGCCTATAGGTCCATGATTGCCCCAAGACGCTGAGTAAAAATTTTCACTGTTTTAGTTAAAATTCAATCAGTATTCGAATTTAAGGAGCATCTAGTCGTATTTTGCAAGTTTTGCTGACAACATCCGTGATTTTAATTAAGTTGTTATTACGAGCTGGGGTATAAGCAGGTCACCACAACTCATACCTCCCACCCATGCAGATGTTGTTTCCAATGTTTCTTTTTTTGAGCTTTACATTGTAAAGGCTCTCTGCATGCCCTCTGACCATGCAACGGGCCCGTTTCATACCTCCCACCCGTGCAGATGTTGTATCGATTTTAATTATAATGCAAAGTGTTCTATTTTTTAAGTGGGGAGAAGTACAATTTTCTTCAAAGTTTCTTTTTTCAAATTTATAGGCATGCGAAAACAATTTCTGCATAGAAAGGTTAAAAGCACAGCTTAGATTGGAAAGGCTATCTTCATGCCTCGTACCCGTGAAACGGGCCCGTTTCACGCCTTGTGGCCGTGAAACAGGCCCGTTGCATGGATATGGTGAAAGCATGCAACAGTGCTGACTGTAACATATATACACCATTGCTTTCTTTTTCAACGTTTAGTCAGCACAGAACGATCATGGTCCAAACAAAAAAGAGAAAGAAAGTAAAAAAGAAAACACTAAGCTGTAATCTTTATTTAGTGCGATGTCTCGTTTTTGCTCAGTAAAATCTAGGTTCTTCACAACGAGTTTAAATCACACTGATGTGGCTTAGCTTGGATTACAGAAGCCCATAAATCTCTACAATTCATTGGTCTCTTAGCCAGTGTTCGGAATAACGCTGGCCTGGTGGTTTCTGGCCCCTGAGCCAACCGTTTTCGCACCTGGCCTGCAACTAGTTACATTAAACAGTTATGGTGTTAAATCGTTTTTGTGTGTATTTTTTTTCGCTAAAACAAGTCCATTACAGCAAAGATTTCGTAAATATAACACTTGTTTTGGGCCATCAAAGTCTCCGTGTCACGGCTATGTACAGGCTTTTTCGAGCACTGCCTTTGCCTTTGGTAGCTATCTTTTCACTCTCCAGCTACCCACTGGGGATAATTTGATGACTGGGGAGAATGGAGCGGGTGGGAGTGAAAAATAATATAGAGTGGGTACAGAGGAACGACAGAGAAATCATGTGGAAATGGGGAGTCTTTTTTTGCTTCAGCAGAGCTCCTAGGAAAGGGGGGTTGGTCATCTATTTTTTGAATGAATGAAGAAAAATACCCGGTAAACATTCTATAGTTTGCGACACAAAATTAACTCTAGTTGTACTTTAGATGGGATAAGTCCCAACCACAGATTAACGTCTTATTATCGTATTTGACACAATTAACGTTGATTAGACGTTGGATAAGCAACGTTGCTTAGACGTTACTTTTAATCACAACTTTCTCCGACGCCTGATCAACGTCTTTGGTGCAACGTTGAATAGACATTGACATTAGAAAGACCTTGAAAAATTGACATTCCATAGATGTCGGACTCACAACCAAAAAAAAAAAAAAGAAAAGCCTCCTTGTGTTATCGCTCACCGGATGCGGTAGCTATGACAGGTCGCTTTGTTGAAAATAGACCAAAACGATAACTTAAAATGTGAAAATTTCACGAGCGCACCTGTTTTTCCCCATCTGCTTTTGAAAAAGAGTCATGGAAGCCGACCCCATGCGTAACATGCGTGACCATATGACCCAAGGAATGGGGGTACTATGACGGAGAGGTGGCAACAATATGACTGTCTATACTGCCTATACAGTATCGGTTTCCCAACATCCATTCAACGTTGCAGACAGGCGTTGTTTCGACTTCCATTTGCGACCTTTCGATAGCGTTGATTATGCGTGGGGGGGGGGGGGGGGGGGGGGGCACTTGGTGTGATATGTCTTATCATGTGTGTCCGAAAATACCAGGAGAAAGGGGGTAATTCTGAGACGCGGTTCGTACGGAGTACCTGTTTCGCTTTTTATATGTCATTATATGTCTCTCTCTAAGGGAGACATATATAGCATTTGGTGTGTCCGTCCGTCTGCCCGTCTGTCTGTCTGTCCGTCAGTCCGCAGTGAGTTCTTATGAAATTAATGACTCGATTTTTCTGAAAACATACATACATATTGGGGTACATGTCTAGATGATGCCCGTGCTAATTTTTTCGTTCCTTCAAAAATTCTGTTTTGGCCAATTTTTGAACAAATGGGGTTTTTGTTGCCTTTTTTTTCACTTTGGCAGGCCAAACGTGGCAATAAGAACCCACATAGAGTACAAATGTTTACTGCGAAGTTTTTCTTCATTTTCTGTAAAAATGTATTTTTGGCGATTTTAAAATTTTTTGGGCTCGCCAGTGTTGTACTTTTAAGCAAGGAATTTTTCCACGTGACTGATTGGGGGGCGGGGGAGACATATCCGTTTTTGTTTTAACAAAAACACTGGCCAGTCTAGTTTTATAATTTTCATTAAGTACTCCATGTCTGCCGCAAAAAGAGATGTTTTCTTGGAAGGAAGTATTACGTCGAAATTACACTCAGCGTTTTGGGGTCATTTTAAAACGTCATTGTCACGCATGGTAACCAGTTGGTACGTGAATGACCCCCGGGGTTGTTTCGTCTTCCATGAACAACCAAAACTCGACCTTATTAGTCAATATAGTACTAGTAAGACAGTAATATCTATATATTAAATATTTAAAATGTAGAATGACGGGAAATAGAAGCATCTACTCAAATGGCTGATAGCGACCTTTTGGGACAATGCCAAATCTGAGACAAAACTGGTTTGTTCAGAATATCGTTTTCACTCATTGGAGAAAAAAAACAGCTCTTCTTCGAATGGTTTGACACGGAAGCTTTGAAAAGGAATCTCCAATAGCCATTAGAGATTTGACCTCATTTTGACCCCACACCACATGCACACATAGATAAGAGATAACTTCGCAATCTTGATAGCGACTTTGATTTTCCATATCATAGATTACACGACTTGTATATCTCGGAAACCGTTTGATTTAGACCTGATTTAGTGAAAGTGCAGTAGGTACAATACGATGGTAGGAGATTAGTCTAGCAAATATGAAACTTGTCCTCAATGCCTCTTTCCCTTCTCTGCCTCCTTGGCGCCTTCTGCTATCCTCTACCCACACCCGCCCCTTCCCTGTGTTCGGTAGGTGATTTGTGCACTGGCTGAAGGCATGAAGCAGCAGATTCCCACACTACACTACACTAAAAAGTGATATTAATTCCGGGCTTCTAGTATATTGGAAAGGCGATCTTAATTCCAGGATGGTCTTATCTCGAGGTTCTCGTGTATTTTTTTCTGAGCAAAACCTCAGTCCAAAGAGTAATGAGATAACAATGCAGAATTGCCCCTAAACCTGCCGAATACTAGAACTGCTGATTGCTGATATACTAGTGTCCCTACAGTGACAAGTGAGAATTTCCAAATAAGTTTTCTGGTCTTGTTTGTCCGTCCTTCCATCTGTCTCTTAACACTTTTTTGTTAACATGCTCAAATCTATATTTCTTAATCGATTGTTGAAACATTTCACATACAGGCAGCATGAAAACTCATAAAGGGCTTTACAGATTTACGCGATCCTTGAGCACTTGAATGAGTTTGCTAACGCAGTCATGCCCTACATTTCTTGATCGATTGTTGAAATATTTTAAATATAAGAAGTATGAGAACTAATAAGGATTGGTTTTGCAAATGAGCCAGGTTGGTCCCAGGACAGTGGCCTAGCTAGACAGATCGCTGGCCTGAACTCCCCGCTGCCAGACGTAACGCCCACCCATCTCCATTTTTAGAGATTAGGTCTAAAGCCCCCTCCTTCTGACTCCCCTAAATATTATACATTATAGCAGTAATTAAACAAACTGTTTAAATATGCTCAAATACCTGTTCAAAAGGAACTGAGTTCCTTTCAGGTACCTTTTAAGCTTTATCGATGTTTTTAAATATTTTCAAAAGACCATTTAAGGAACAATTGAGGTCGATCTTTGAACTTTTCAAATTAAATCAAAGCTTTTAAAAATTATGAAAGGGGCTGTGAAACACTGTTGATCAGTCTCTTATATGCAATCGACAAACTAAGCTGCTCGGTGGCACCAGAGTTAATTGGCAGGGGTTGGAATTCGCACTGAAGTTCAAGTTTGCCTGGGGGAGTAGATAGAAAAGGCAAGTAAGAAACAATTCCGGTTCCAGATTGGGTTATCGGCACTTCCGGTTAACCCGTAAGTCAAAAGTACAGATGTACGCCAGATACACATGTACTTGCGACTTTCACCCACCTCCAGGCACGTTCGTCAAAGTACACATGTCCTTTCCTCACTCCATCTCACGCCTCATCCCGTCCTAAATTTAGTACAGAGTACATAGATATCACGCAGAAGTTGAGACAGTCGTAGTGCACTTCTATAAACGAATTAGATGAGATACCCCCTTCGGGTTGTCAGAAAAAATAGCGCTTGAAGGCAGAGGATTCCGAATGTTGATAGCTTTCGTCAGAAGTCATGCAAACAGCGGACTCTCAAGGCAGTGGACCACAGCGTACTCTCTTGACGAAGACGAGCACAGGAATGCGGTACCGGCAGGAGGAAACACTCCGCATGCAAGCTTTGGAAATAGGAGAGTACAGAGCAGCATTCTTCTTTTATCTTTTCCTGGCGCATACCATGAACGCAGGAAATGGAGGAATATTCGTAGTGGGCCAACGCATGGTTAACGTATGAAATACACTGTCTCATTTACGGCAAAAAAAGAAAAACAAAAACAAACAAATTTCTCTATCCTACTATCATTAAAACATTCCAGAAGTGTGAAAGTGATTTTGAATGTTTCGTAAAACAAACTTACATTTTTGGTTTTGCAGCGTTTGGTCTTACTTAGCAATTGTCTATGCGCCTCCTCCCCACTGCTGTCTGTAACACTCATAGAAGTTCAGGGCTTAAAGGTCTTGTTGCTCATATATTTTTATCTTTCGTGCGGAAAGTGAGAAGTCAGAAATAAAACACCAATGATGTCATTTCATGTGTTTAATGTGCCTGAAATCCAATCGAGTTGATGTACAATTCTCGCACACGGAAGGATGGACAGATACATAGAAAAGACGCACTAACAACCTACACCCTGTGACCGCTTGTTCATACCATTCCCTCCACCCACCCTCGATATGGGAGCCGAACCTTATAGTTAGGGTTGAGACTTGATAACGCACCAAATTATTTGATTTTTATCCCAAACATGATCGTGAAATCCAAGCCCACGCAATAAACCTGTGACCAAGCATTTTGTGACTCACCTTACCTTATACTTGCTTGGTCATTTACAAAGGCGAGAGAGAAAAGAACTCACTGCCAGTGTGAAATCAAGAAACCCGCATACTGTTTTACAACAACCTAGCTTAGTCAAACAGATTCCTAACACAACGAAGAACCAAGCTGAAGAGTCATAATGTTTACATACTGATAGTGCATTGGGCTAAGCTACCAATGACGGTAAGTACTCGTACAAGACAGATGAACCCACTACAACGTGCTGATCTGCTGTATGACCAAGCAAAAAGAGTGACAGAGAAAATGTTAAATAGTCACAGCTAGGGTCTATCGGTGGCAGTGGAATAAATCTACCAGCTGGAGTGCTAAGTCACAAAACGTCGGGATCTTTCCTTGGTCCTACGCTACCTACAACAAGCAGACATATTCGGGGATGACGTTATCTCTCCAAACAATGCAAGGGTAAGGTTCATTTTCATATTAGCACTGGCCTCAGGCAAAAGGAGGGCTAAAATACACTCTCTAGACCGTCAAATCTGAAAATTTCAAATCTCAAAGAAAATTGTAAGTGGAATGAAGTTTTCCTTTGCCCAAGATCAGGCTTCATGGGTAAGACGCATATTGCCACCGCAGACCTTGGTACGTTCGAACAAATAATGCTACCGGCCTGAGTGCACGATGATACCGAGCCAGACTTGGTCTCTCTCTCTCTCTCTCTCTCTCTCTCTCTCTCTCTCTCTGTCCAGACACCACCCTGTGCGTGTTACGTGACCGCTCGTGGACGCAAGATCCGCTAACACATTCAGACAACCGGTTAAATGCCGAGCTAACAGGTGCATACCTGTTTCTCGAGCTAAAACACACAAAATGTTTTTGGTCAGTTTTGTGAGTTGCTGAGACCTGGTGCCCCCTTGCTTGTTCCAGTATGCCACTGCCGTTTAGGTGAAAATCCATTCATTTGCCCTTTAGATTGAGGGCTAGGTTGATTAAGGCTATCCACACAACTCTTAATGTGGTGGATTTTTACCTGTTTTGACCAAGAACTCTGCCTTATCTTACCCTGGAAATGGATTCCCCAACATGACAGAGACGCATCGGTTTGTATCTCTAGCTGTGGTAGTGGATTTAAGGGCATCCCTCATGATCGCGTTACAAAGATGATGCTCGATATCCCTCATCGGTTATAGTCATCGCCTCTCTTGAAGCAGAGTGCGTCTAATTTCAGGACAAGCCTGCATTGGAGCTTCCCCAGGGACACGGTCTTCTCCGTTGCTAGCAGGCAACTGGGGGCATAGGCGTAGCCACCGGGGCGGGGGGGGGGGGAGCTCAGTCCCCCAGATTTCAGAGTGGGGGCTACAGTATCAATCGGGCACCTCCCGTTACGAAAGTTTCCCCCCCACTTGTAGAAACGGGACTACGCTTGGAAGGCACCGCGGATCCTTTCTCGGCACTCGGGGTGAGTTAAGCCCGTGCTAAGCCTAGATCCTACTTTCCCTTTCCCCCAAGAACACCATCGCTTGCTTTTGATCGAGTTCGAACTTGTTGAGATTCACCAGCACACCTACCTTAGTTGACTGATTGAACAAGGCCTGTGTTTGCTCACGCACTGTGTCTTGGTCGTGGTGAGCTTTGAACCAGTCGTCTAAGTACTGGAAAACTAACATACCCAGTACTCTGGCCCACGTCTTGAGTATTCTCATGATTTCATGAAGACGAAGGTCGCCGTGTAGAGAGCCAGGACAAAATACCAAATTTTCTTTTGTCTATCTGGAAGCACATGCGCTTTTTGGCTGACGGGTGCAATGGTAAGTGAAGGTAAGCGTCAGACATACCCCACAAATAACTGAGTCCAGTATCTCTTCTATGACCTGGGCTGTGCCAATCTAAAAAGGAATCACTTGGAAGAATTGGTTCAGGGTGGAGGGATTTATGGCTAACCGTCGGCCCCCTGATTTTTTGAGTACCAGTAAAATCCTGCTGAAGAACTCTTTCTGGTTTTCTCCATTATCACTCCCTTACGCATTAAGCCTCTAGTCGTGTTTCGTAGGACTTGATGCTTTACTGGGTCTTGGTGGTAGGACGCAATTAGGTTGCCTGGGACTTGCTCGAGGAGAGGTATGGGTGGGTTGTGACCCCGTGGGTCGCGTTTGAAAGATAGTGCGTAACCTTCTCGTAATCAACGCACAGCTCCTTTAGGAGCACCCATTTCTCGCCAAGCTGGCCATAACTTGCCTATCCTGTCTCTTACTGGCAAGAAGTCTTTGGAGGGTTGAAAAACCTCTGTATTTCTTATTTAATGAAAGTACCTCGTAGAGAAAAGCCATTCACTTCAGAGATATACTTTGATGGGTTGTTCCCTGCACTGCTGTGCGGCCTGTCTAGGCATTTTGCCCCTGCCCGACAGTCTAAGCTTCTTCAGGGGAGAAACCCAAGTCTTACTTCTGGACCTAGATCTGTCCTTGCGAGTGGGCCAAGTCCTGCGACAAAGACCTACTCTCTTGCTGCACTCTCTCCACTTCTTCAGGAGGAAGCATCTTTCTGCCCAGAATAGGGGCGTGGCGCAGTTCGCAAAGACCTTTTACCAACAATCTGCAGGAAGGAATCGTGTCTCAGGTAAACCATAGAATTGGTCAATACGTTGCCAGCATGACTACGTCACTTGTTGTCAGCGACAAGCACTTTAACAGTTTAAGTGTCATCGGATCTGTCAGACGCAGATCATCCAGGCACTTTTTGAGCGCGCTCAAAGTGTGATCCTAAAAGGACATGGTATTTAAGTTGTCCTAGCTGTGTCTTCGATGGAAGCTGTACTGGGAGCAGAGAAGTCACCCGGTGAGTCATCTTCTGTGTCTCCCTCTGACCCTGAGTCCTCATCATTCGAGCTCATTTATTTGGTTGTGAGGGACCTGGTTCAACTTATGCGTCTAAACAGCCCTTCCTCTATCCTTGGGGGATCAAATCTAATGGAGACAGGGTCGCGAGTTCTTCATCGAAAGGTTGAGTCATCGAGACTTGGCCTGATACGGACAGGTCGGATGACTCAGTCTCACTGAGTTGATATGGCCAAAGTAATTGGTGGGTTATCGGGGTGGGGGGAGGGGCTATCTGGTACTGTAACATCTGAATTTATCCTGCTTTGATGTTTCGGCAGTTGCAGTCGGCAGTTGCAGACGGCTTAGGCTTCTTGGGTTGAGAGAGCAGGCTTTTGGCATGTCTAGAGATACTGAGTGAACTTTGCGACGCACTAAATACTCAATATTCCTACCTTCTCTAAGGTGTCCAAGTCTTGTGGAGATAAGTACACATGCTCACAACAAATATGCAACGCGTCACACAACGGTATGTCCCTATCGTTCGTGCATCTACGACAGAGCGAGTGTAGATTGACAGATGACACAAGATGTATACACGAATCCTTTGATTTGCCGAGGTGCAAACTAGTTTCTGACATGTCTGAAACAAAGCAAAAAGAAGAGTGTATGAGTAGATTGTTTGTGAACTGACTTAATTCAAGTCAGTATTGAACCAAGCTACTTGCTGGCTATAGGTTAGTATTGGTGACTCTTAGCGTGTGCGAACGCAGGGGGTGACGTAGAAGTAAATAAGTCTTGGTCACGAACCAAGGCCTGTGTGTATGCTTGGTAGTTTGTGCTTACTTGACCAGGACACATCAAGACCTGGACACGAAACAAGGTCTGTGTGATTGGTACTAGAATGGTGGTAAGTACGCTGCTGTAACTCAGCACCAAGCCACCCAGCCAAGACCCAGATAACCAGTAGTAGAGCGTGTTTGGTAGCAGATACCGAACGCAACCAAGGCTTGGCCTGCCCGTTGGTGCTTGAGTCCACATAGCAATGAGGTGACCGAATGGGTGACGGAGTAGGTAGCTCAGCCCAAGACTTACTGGCAGCCTGTCAGGAAGTAACAGGCTGCGAGGCTAAGCCACAGGTGACCAAGACGCAGTAAGTAGCTTGAGACCAGGACAGACATCAGAGATCTGAAATGAGCTGTGCTCCTTATTTGTCGTCAGTAAGTACGCCTATATTAGTAAACGGTGAAGACCTACGAGAAACACTTATCGGGAAAAGAAAAACTCCCCATTATGTAAACTCAAATTTACAAGTAGAGAGCGTATGCAGGCCAAATCTGTAAAAGAATTGTCAGCGAATTAACATCAATATTGGAGATAGAAAAACATATTGTCTAACGAATGAACGATAAAGGATGAGAAAATTCTCTTTTAGCTGAAATCAGCAAGGAAAGATTTGCGCTTGCCTAGCAATGCGTGGGGTTGGTATCGCAGGCAGAATGAGGCAAGCGAAAATGAGGCTTGGTACAAGGGTTCCAACGATTCTGATTGGGTGATAACTAGGCCGGGACTATTCGAGCCACTATGAGAAAATTTTTGTTCGCACATTGCACGATTCTTAGAATTTATGACAAAAACCAGCGTTAACGAGGTGAAAGACATACTTTGAATAAGCGCAGTTTAAAATGCTTGAGAATTTCATTTCAATCTTGGTCTCAGAAAAATCCACTTTTTCCGATGCTTAATTGATATCTTCGATGCAGTATTGAGCAGATTCAGAAAAATCAACGGCTTGTGTAGATGTTGAAAAAATATCGACGTCACATATATGTTTGGATTATAATTTTAAGAAGCGACCGCTTTGAAGATTGACGAAAATTAGGACATAAAAATGGGGGTATTCAGAAGCGTGTCGGTTTCCCTATCCTACGGTTTAAAAATATTCATGAAAATTGACTTCATATATATCTTGTGTTAACTATGACCTAAGGGAACTTATAATGAGTGGTGACCACTACACTTTATGACTGTACCTATCTAAACGGTGATGTAATTAATGTGTTTGTAAAGTCAACATGCCACTCTCCCGACTTCTCTCAATAACTCGTTAGGTAGAGCTGTGAAGTTAATGGATATGGAAAAATCGGAGGGAGGTCTTTTTGTCTGAATGGCATCGGGGGGGGGGGGATTCAGGCAACTGCAGAAAAATACCTCCCTCCGATTTTTGCCATACCCGGATTTTTGTAATGTAGACGTTAATAACCGAACGCCAAATATTTACTGGGCTGACAAAATTATAAAAATGTCATAAGCATGAATGTGACGTCATAGCTTAGCAAACTTGTAACAAATTGATGGTTTACTTACCGCGCGCAGAAATATTTAATTTTGAGCCAGATCTTTTACAGTTAAGTGGAAATCCAAGACAGCAAAATGAAAAAAATGACAGTATATTTGCATTTAGAAATACACTTTAGCCTTATTTGAAAATAACGGAAGCATAAATAAATGAAAAGCAATATATAAAGGATAAAATGGCAAACCAAATATTTGAGAGATTTGCTCTTCAGTCTAGCGCAAGTCCCAGCACAACATTTTGTTTCCTCATTTTGGTTAACGACGAATAAAATTATAGGTTAAGGCAGCAGGTGGTGTAGAGGCATCATATCCTGTGGTTGTATAAAGGTTTCAATGGCAAACCTTTCGCATATAAAATAATAAAATATAAACGAATTTATGGGGAAAAATGAGGTAGATCAACTAGACATGCCTCAGTATGCCTCTGTCAGATTTGGTGGTCCCAGTGCTAACCATCTCAGACTAGTTTATTTGACAAGATGATGGCAAAAAAAGAAAGAAAAAAAGGAATTATACGAAAACACCTTACCGATTCGTACAAATTCAATAAACTATGAGGACTGCAAATCTCCATGTGCAAATATTTGGGAATATAAGTCAGTGCGTTCTAGTAAATGTGCTGATAAATAGAATTAACTTTTATTTGATAAGAAAAAAGCAAAATTCCTGTGCTATCCATGCGGTTAATTTGAAGAGTTACACAAATACCATTTAATTACTGAAAAGGTAATGCAATGTTATGAAACACTAATGAAATTCTCACAACACGACACATTGGTCAAAAACGTTTGTTTTACCGGAAATAACCCTTTGCATGGTTTCTAGCAATACCATTTCTAGATAAATATACACAGACTGTTTTTTTAAATTTTTTTGTATTTTAATATTGTTTACTAAAATATAAAAATAAAATTTAAATTATCTTATTAAAGATAACAGTTCATACATTTGGAGAATATATTTCTTAAATTCTTGTAAATGTGTTGAAGTAGAAAGTAAGAAAATTAATAAATCTTAAAAATACACAAATTAAAATGAATTCCTTCCAAGTCTTATAGTATCTATTCTACTTTGCTATTTTCTTATTTGCCACACACAGAATTAAAAAATAAAATATGAGTATTTACCAAGTTGTGTTGCTTTTTTCTAAGTGAATAAACTGAATCTTTATCGTTTGAGGTCATTCAAACAGTGCATGGTCAGTAATGCCCTGGACTGTGTCAGGGGTCATGATAAGTTGCGAACTTTTGACTTAACCATTCCGTGCACAGGGTGCTGAGCTCGAGTGATTCAGAAAAGATTTCACTTGTTCTTTAAAATTTCTCCTTATATTCTACACTCACCTAATTTACTTGAGAAAAAAACATCAGTTGAAAATATTATTTTAGTTCTAGTTCTTGTCTTTGTACATTATTTTTAAATTTCTAACTCGCATTTAACCGTTGCTTTGTTTAATTACAATAAGTGGCTAAAGAGAATATTGAATGTCGGAGCATAGTTTCCGGTTCATAAGTCCTTGAATTAAAACAAACACAAACAGGTGACAAACAACAAATAATGAATAATAAAATGGGAACATCGCATGCCTTGCAAACGGGAAATATTTATCAGAATTCTAAGATAGTCTGTGACTTTTCCGTCATCAATTCATTTTGTCGTCTAGGATCTTCAAGGGGAGAAAAGGGACACTTAGGTCGGAAATGCTGCTAGAAATAGGTCAGTATGTCTAGAACGGTGTATTTTGTTTGAAAACCAGACCTCATAGAATTGTGTGGAGAATCTATCAATATAAGGAAAATCAGTAACTAGTAATGGCAAAATAACATTGGAGATCAATTCCACAATCAATTTATATTAGACTTTCCTTTATTATGCTCATTTTCAATATTATTTTCCATTTAATCGTCGCTAAGCAAAGATGTGTGTAGCACAAAACACTCATCCACTTAGAGTTACAATAACTGGCACTTTTATATTTTTTGTAGAAAATTGGCTTAAAACTCCTAGAAACGTTTTCTCTGTCAGAAACATATGAAATTAAAACTTAAGCTTTCTGATTCCACAGCAATGTCTGGAACTGAAACTATTCAATAAAGAAAAGTAAGCCAACATAATCATTACAACATTCCCATGTCTAAATGAACTACGAGATTAATAACAAAGACCTAGCATGCACTACAAATGCTTTATATCTCGGTTATAATCTGACAACTTTTTTATTATTCGAATATTTTATAAAAGTAGATGATTTTTTGTGAATTCTTTCTCAACATTTTGAAGCAGTTACCCAATTTACCTGTTTACCTTATTATTTCTTCAGACGTAAACACTTTTTTTTCTTTTTTCCAGTTACTGAAAATAGGAATACTTTCAATGGTGCTACAGCACCGTGAAGAACTTTTAGGTTTGTTGTGGGGAGACTGAACAACATGCTTAGAAGTTTTACAATCTCGACACCTTTGATACTTGACAATTATGCTTTACATAAATCATACTATATTTTAAGTAACCTTATTCCTAGACAAGGGTAGATGATGTAAAAGTAAAATTTGAAATCGCTGAAATTATCAGTATCGTTTTCTAAGACATAATAAACGGCAAGTAAACAATTTTTTACTGATATGAATACAAACGAATCTAATCTTTCCGCTGAGCTTCAGGTATTTGTTTCTCTTCTTTTTTTGATTGTGAAAAATGAAACAAAAAAGACAATCGCTGCTTTACATAGATTTTTTGTGCAGCATTTTGCAATAAATATTGCCTTTATTCATATGAGTGTTTTGTCTAAACAGCAAGTTTGGTAAATATTTGCAAAATTTTTATTACCCATTTCATTCAAAATGTTATGGTTTGTTAAAATATCCGCTAAACATGTAATAATTATGACTACTTTTTAAGTTATTGCTAGTGATAGCATTGTATTATACTTGAGTGATTTACTCAGCTCTCTGTGTTATGCTGGTGTGCTACAGATGTCTGAATGGTTTACCGAACAATCCGTACACCTATCTGTCTCATATGTTTGAGTGGTATAGTCAACAATCATTACGTCCTTCTGTCACATATATTATGATATAAACAGATGTTTCAGTTTAGTCAACAGTGGTACATCTTTCAGTTACACTGTATCATGCTTGAATGATTTACTCAACAGTATATTAATCTCTCTGTTACACTATACCATACTTAAGTGATTTACTCAATAGTTCATACATCTTTCTGCTATGCTGTATTACGATGGTGTGGTACAGATGTTTCAGTGGTTTACTTAACAGTCTATGCATCTTTCTGTCGCATGTATTGTGATGGTTTACAGCATATATTTAAGTGGTTTATTCAAAGTCCGTACATCAGTGTGCCAGATATATAATGTTAAGGTTGCTACAGATGATTGAGTTGCTGTTACATACAGTCGCTACATTTCTGTTATATTGTAATATGAATATGCGCTATAGAATTATATTGCTCAACATTCATATTAGTCACACGTATTATGTCGAATATACACCAGACTCCGGAAATAGGACCACTGAGCGAAATTGGTGCGATTTCCGGGATGATCCGATTTCTAGGCTTCAATTTTGACAATATACGAGCACATAGTTTTCCACAATAATGAACCCGTATGATAGTCGATAAATAAATTTATTTCACTTAGTTTTATTAAAAATAGAAAATAAATACGACTGGTATTAAAATAAAAAATAAAATAAAATAAATTACTTGTTAAAATGTTAGAAAATTATTCTGTAATTTAAACTTGAGCTTTTCTAACACCAAAATTTTCTCCTTTGTGACTTTGTAAATGGTTTAATTTGATTGCTACTCAGGAATCCTGTGCTGACAGAATTTTTCGTTTTTTTCTTGGAGTAAACTAAGATTTTTATAACCTAAATGAAGCGCGGGAAAATTGTCTAATTAATCTCAAAGGACAATTTGAATGCAGTTGCGAAGTGTTAAATAAACTGGAGATTATTTCTTTATTAAAACCTACACCTAAATTCAGTTTCCTGCAATAGTTCTGTTCAAACATATCTTTTACGTAATACGTTCTAATCTCCACCTTGGGTGCAAATTACAATCCCTTTAATTAAGAATCACCGACTGCTGTTTATTCAGCATAGCACGGATTTTTGTTCTGTGACTGGTCCTATCAAAGTGACAGTTGATACTGAAAAGTGACGACGTGGTCCGGTGGAAAAAAGACTCCTTATACAACGTGATCATATTCCCGAGGTGGTTCGATCTCGGTTTCGCTTCTTTTCGTAAGTATATGCAAGTAACATATAAATTTAATTAAATACCAATAAATAAGTTTCGACACCATTTGGAGCAACACACTTAGGACACAAAGCCTTGCTTTGTTTAGAAAAGTGATGTGATGTACTCACAGGACTAAAATATTGAATACGGAGACCACGTTTTTACAGCCTGTTGAAAATATGGACATTAATCAAGATAACCCTTATCGTGACTTCAGCTTAGATGTTTAGTGAACTAACGGGCACAAAAATGTCCTGAATTGCGAAGTGTCCACAATAGCGGGTTCGTTACTACAAAAACCAGTGACATTTTAAACGGACAGGCAGAAATTTCCTTAATTGAGGGATATCTACAGTACTGGAGTGTCAGCAACCCGTAATGTACATCTATATTGTAATGTATATCTACATTGTGATTTCTAGCCCTATATGTGCCTAGGCCCTGAGACAAAGCTACATTATTTTAAATCAAAACTGTACAATTTAAATGTATAAAGTGAAATAACTATAAAATAATCAAAAAGCAAAATAGTTCTTACATGATGTTAGCAGACTGTCATCCTAGTAAGTAGCCTTGTGCTGTTTTCTTATATTGTTTCACTTGTTGCTCTATGCTGGCATAAAACAAGCCATCAGCTATGGTGGTTAAGTCTAATGATGGAGAAAAGGGCTGCAAGACTTGGTAGTCATTTCCTTCAAGCTGATTACGCCACTTGGACGAGAAATGAATACTTTCAAGGTTGTTTACATCAATGTACTTTATCTTCATCAGATTCAAGCCCCATATGTGAAAAGCATCGGCAATTGAAGTAATAAAGCCAGCTGCTAAAGTTCAGTTCTATTTCATGAGTGATAAGGTTTTTCCCAACTATATTATACATATGAACATAAAAGATGTTAAATCTTAGTATCCTTTTTTGTTTTTCTCTTCAATCTCAGTATTCTTTTTTGATGTGTTGAAACCATATAAGACAACTGACACTGAACATATAGGCAAAGCTCAGGGTAACACTGTCATTTCTAGTTGGTATTGTGGGAACATTACATCAAAGCATTACGTACCGTCTCCTCCGACGCACTCCGAAATGTAACACAGTCAGCTACAACGAAACCACCTGAGAGGAGCACCCAAAAAACGACAAGCCGTTCTAGGCGCAACCTGTTGTTAAGCACATCAAAACAGAACCAACCGGGAATCAAACCACATTAGTTCCATCCCGACAGTAGTAGTCCTGTTACCGAAGTTCCATTGCACCACTTTAATAAAACAGTTCAGGTTCAGAAGATATATGAACGTTATAAGCAGTTTTAAAGTATTAAAAGAGCTTATAACGTTCATATATCTTCTTTAAATATTTCGTAATCACATATTTTTTATTTTCCAGTAAATTTGTTTCAACTGAAATTTCATAAGAACTAGTTAACAATGGGATCATAACCCACGTACAATAACGTATAACATTGTTCAACTGCTCAGCTGTACTTCAGCCTAATTGCAATTAGTCATAATATGAGTAGAGAATACTTCGTTAGGTCCTAGATTTCCAGTAACCAACACATCATTTCCTTCCGTTTTAAGTCATTTGTCTTTGTGAAAATTTGATGGGTGACATGAGTATTTTCCTTGTTCAGCCGAGCTATTGCAATGATACTGAGTTAGAGTGTGCAGAATGAGGGACCCTCAAAGTACCTAAAAAGGACAAATCAGTTCAGTTCGTGGGTGTCCGGCTTATAAAGGTTTTAATGTATATTTACGATACCAAACCGAATAATGTATCCTAAATGCTATAAATATTTTTTTGAATAATAGGAATTAGAATCGTTCCTGGTGCATTTCTGCAGTATCACATACGCAACTATGCACATTCAGGAGAACGAGGAACTAGCTTGGATACATTATTTTCAGCAGTATACACATAATTGCCAACAAAGAGGTTTGTCATCACGTGAGTAAGAAGTAGATAATAAGGACTTAATAATTATAACACATTGTTTACCAATTATAGGACAGGGGTTACAGATTATGGAAGCCTCACTAAAAACATTTAGTCTAAAAGATCGGTATTAATAAAACAAAATAAGCAACGGAAAGATTATAATTATTCTTATCATTATCTTAAGCATGTGTTTGCGTCAAGAACTGAGTGTATGATATCAGGTTAAATGATCCTGGAATGTTGCAAAAGTTGGATTTTTAAAACACTTTCAGTTCAATTTATTGGGATTGTAGTACTGGCAAAATTTAACTTAGGCACAGTTCCACCTCACTATTTCGGTGCTCTTACACTGATTGCTTTAGCTGCGTTACCACCAAATAAAAATGTTTAAGGACTATGTTTTGGTGCAGCTTCTCAAAACCAAGCAGTTTGCTGATGATAACACGTGTGTAGTTAAGCACTTCCTTCTATATATACCCTCATCGAAACTGTTAGGGGTTTTCAAAACTTTCTGTTGTGGGGTTGAACATCGCAAAATCATTTTTTAGGAGACATAAAATTTTGAATACTCTGAGCTTGAAGGCTAAGAGAAATTTATTTGATATGCTATTGGTAGCAATCAGTAGAAATAAAGAAGAAAAACATAAAATAAACTTTGAAAGCGAATTTGAAAAAATTAATTCTTGTATTTGAATCTGGTCGCAATGATAACCGAGCATTTGTGGTAAAATGCACATTAAACATTTTTGGAATACGAAAATTCATTCATTCGTGGTCCATAATGGGAACACCATCGCCCAAGAAACAGTCAAAAAGATATGGACGGCTTTATTTGCAGTTACAAACTCACGAGTGTCTGTCAAAAAGCTGATTGCAGACTACTACCAAAGTGGATTAAGGTGTATGATCAGGCTCAGACCATGGCTTTACGTATAACCTGGATAGTGCCTTTTATCCCTGCTGTAGGTTGGAACAATTATTGTAGTAAAGCTTTATTCTGCAATGTGAGGACTAAAATTTTGTTGAGGTGTAATTATAGTGTGGTATTTTTTCACAAAAATATGTTAGATTTTGCAGTCAAGATAATTTTTCGCATAGCTCTGAATAATTTATTGAATAGCAAACACATTTGGTCCGATTTTGTTCATCAAAAATAGGGTTGAAAAAAGGGTGTATAATACATTTAAGACTTTGCAAATGTGCATGGAAACTTAATGTGTTTTAGTGAATATGCAATGAGATATATAGGCGTTGTTTGTGTTATTCAAAATGGATGTGGATGCCCTGTCAATCATAAAGTGGTTCCCGAATCCCTTGTACACATGACAAATGTATTTTTTTCACATCTGAATTACAAAGTTCCGCTATAAAATACGATATAAACTGAATAGTTTTACTTCTTTTTGGTTGATCAAAGCACACCTCAAGTTCGAGTTTGGGTTACTGACTCAAATTATATCAGTTTTGTAACAATATGATAATATAATTTACTTTTTAAACAGATGGTGAACATTTACTCATTTCTATTGAAAGTAAACTTCATTTCTTGCAAAACAATTTTTGCTAAAAGATTTTACTTCTGTCATTTGTTTGCTTTTACTCATTTGTTAACTCTTTTCAGACTTAAATTTTGAAAAGTTAACTTCTTGCAAAAAGGCTCTAATATGTTAAAAATACCTTTTAGGTCATTGCATGCGTTTGCATCAGGCATGACTTTAATTGCGACGTTTGGAACGAAGACAACTCGGTTTTAAAAATTAAAACCAGGACTCCTAAGATTCATTTTACTGATCAATGCAAGAGCAATTCTGAATTCTGTTATTATGTAAATACTGACATTTTGTGTATATGTTGTTTCGTCATGTTGGTTTGATTATCCATATTTTTTCGCAGGCAGTTTGTTTTAGCTTTGCACATATTTGGATGTTGTTGGATACATTAAAGTAATTAGTAAAGGTTGCAAGGCAGATTAAAGGATTAAAGGCAGATTAAAGGCAGATTATTGTAGAATGATGTTATCCGTTTTAATATTCACTTAATATCTGGTAGAGTTATTTTTAGACACTGAGTACAATAAAACGTTTCTCATTTTTAAATGCATAGAGCTTTTGTGGTTGGAATTATATCACCAACTTAATAACACTTTATGGATGATATGCTGGAAGTTCGTGTAGTTGATTGAAATATCATTGAATCTCTTTCTCTCGGAAGTTCAGAGTTGAATTTTTCCAACGCTTTTAGGAAGGGATACGGTGGTACCTAGTGACATTTCCACGTCGATCCATCGTCGATTTGAGTTTTTTGCAAAGCCAACCCAACCAAATCGCAGCATCACATCTGGTTGCAGTTTGGTTGAGGCTATAGGTTAGCCTCTAGTCAATGCCTTTGGCACAACGTTGAAGAGCCGTTGGGTCAGAAATGTTGTTCGACGTTGCTTTCGGTCGCAACCAAAACTACACTTTCTCCGGCGTCTAATCAATGTCTTTCGTGCAGCTTTGAATAAACGTCCTAAAATCGACATTGTAGAGACTTCGAAAAATCGAAGTGGTCACAACCAAACAACAACCTCATCATGTTATCGCTCACAGGAAATTGAAGCCATGACAGACCGGTTCTAAAACTGACCAAAATTAGCGCTCTGGTTTTACGCCTACTTTTGAAAAATGTTTATGAAAATTGCCTTGTTGTATATTCTGCGTTACCAGATGACTCAAGGGTAGGGGTACATATGACGGAGGGGTGACCACGACACTTTGTGATTGTCACTGTCTATGTGGTAACTCTAGATTAATATTTTCGGGTGTCTATACAACGTGACGTTGGTTTGACTCCCATAATCAACCAAAAATCGACGTCTATCCAACGTTGCGCGAACCTCACAATGTTTACTTGGTAAATATTCGCTGGAGTAAACATGGAATTTCACATTGTAATAAATTCCTTGCCTGACGATGTTTTTTTTTTTTGGTCAAAATTTCTGTGTCGCACCCCATCCCCCCGATCCTCCTCCATTTACCACCACCCCTCTATAATACTGTATTGCGCAATTGCCCTATAAAACACAGATTTCTTTCATTGAATTAATAGATTTATGTTGCCATTTTGGCCTAGATTTTCATGAATGTTGCTGTGAACACAATGTATACTTAGTGGCTGAGGTTGTGAACCGAGTCCCAGCTGTCGCCAATCGTGATGTTATGCTGTTGTGCTGGTTGCCAGGGAAACATGTGGTAAACTCTAGCATCCGATTCCAGCAATCACCGTATAACAGATACACCACATTCGCTTTTTGAACTCATCACCAGACCCGACGAGACTGCATTTACTGCATGAATGATAATAACCGAAATTACTATCTAAGCAAACTGAAATGATAAAAAAGGGTACCTACTATTTGAATCTTGTCACATTGTCATATTTTTAATAATGATAATAATACTGATCATGCCACTACTACTACTACTACTACTACTACTACTACTACTACTACTACTACTACTACTACTACTACTACTACTACTACTACTACTACTACTACTACTACTACTACTACTACTACTACTACTATTACTACTACTACTACTACTACTACTACTACTACTACTACTCTACTACTCTACTACTACTACTGCTACTACTACTACTACTACTACTACTACTACTAATAATAATAATAATAATTACATGCACTGCCGCCGGACATGTGCAGCGGGAGAACATGTCGGTAGCGGGAGAACATGTCTATAGCGGGAGAACATGTCTGTAGCGGGAGAACATGTCTATAGCGGGAGAACATGTCTGTAGCGGGAGAACATGTCGGTAGCGGGAGAACATGTCGGTGGCGGGAAAGATGTGGCAAACAGAGTGGTGCCGCAGGAGGGCATGAATGCAGACACGTGCTCGCTTTCATATAATGAGCATTTGAAAAGCATGTAGACAATAACAAAGAGTAGTGAACTGCGTTAGTCAACAGTGACAGTTTTACTCTGAGAGTACACCCATATTTTTTTTCAAATCTGTGTTTAATATATTGGACAAAAGTTGTCCAGCGGCACTTGTGTGCCTGTAGCGCTTGTCCAGGTATTGTCCAACGGCACTCTTCCGACACGCTACTTGTCCCCACAAAGGTTGTCCCAGACACTTCTTGATACATCACCATACATTACCATCACCATACAGTCGATATCGTTTTGAAAAATAATATAGAAATTCCACGCGACATATTTTAAGCAATTTCCTGGAGTGACAAGACTGGATACAAGGTTCGAATGGGAGTAAGAAGAGGGATGAAGGGTGAGAAATAAACGTAATTTTCATGTATATGGCTTACTGAGGCTACAAGAGATTTGTTGGAACACGGATGAGGAGGAAGAACTGATCTTAGATTCACAATACATGCACCTCTTCGCTCCTGAGATATCGATATTTTTAGTACAACTGTGAAAAGAATTTGTTTCACTATTGGGCCTATCTGGGCAACCTTCGTATTGCTTTATGTGTCTTTTGTTAATACTTTATTTTGGTCACTCTCGAAATGAGCAACATTACTCCATTCGAAACAATGTTCTGAAAGGGTCAACTGAAAGATTCACACAGTATCGACTGTATAGTTTTGTGTGGTGAAGTCACCGTACATAATTGCCCCCGTGAGCTGCCAACAAATTTACTAATGATGACAAACAACATTGATGTCTGATTGCTAAGTGTCAACTGTTGTGAAACAGTTCTTATTTATTTATTTTTTGTTATTTTATCCTGTTTGGAAAGTGCTGTTCTTAAGTTAGAATGGATAAAACAAGGATCAAAAGGTTCGTAAAAACATTTTGTTGCTCTCATGCTATTAAGTGTTCTTTTAACATGACAACTGCGATGCTTTTAGAATTCAGAACTGAGATTTTGCTATTTAAATCAGTGTTTGCAAATCTGTTGCTACAGATAAAACCAGGGAGACTTCGGTTTGAAAGGATAAATATTACCTCTGTACTATGTTTGCTTGAATTACAGTCTATGCTTGTTGCAAATAAAGAAAGTAAATTTCCATTCACAAAAAACAAGAATAATCAATATTTAGCAGATATTGACTTATTTTGAGTTGAATTGAAATATTATTTACCTGAAAGAAAGTGTTGACCTTTAGGTAAATAGTTTCGCATTTAGTCAATAATATCTTGATGTTAGCTTGAACTAAGTGAACATATGCTTTATTACATGACGTAACTGGCTTTTTGAATACAAATAGCTGCAAATAACTGCGGCATTTGCGCTCTGGTCAACATTGAGAAATTATTATCTTGAGAATCGGACTGCTATTGTTACATGACTTGTGTAAATGCTGTAATGTGATTGGTCGATACCAAAGTTAACAATTTTTCATTATTGACCGAAAGTCGATAGATATGCACTTATGCGTAACCAAACCGCCAGTTAAGTCATGTGACAAAGCATCTCGTGACTTATTTCGATCCAACATTCAGATACTATTAACTAGTTAAGAAACTATTGAACTACAGGTCAACATTTTCTTTCTTGTCAATAATACTTTACTTTGGTTCAGAATTGACTAAATCAATAAATCAATATATCAATACCTGCCCAACAGTGTTGTTTTTACTTGTTCATTCAATACCACAGAAGGTGAAAGACGTTAACAACTCAGACAACTTATCCTAAATTTAGCAGTCGAAAAACGAAGTAATTAGCCAAGAATGTTGCAGCAAACGTTTTTTTTTATTTATACAAAATCCTGGAACAAGTTGTCTTAGATTTAATCAAGCAGACTTTATTTTCAGTGCCTTGGCCTTAATGGCGTTCATCTTGCAGTTTTACACCGAAGTAATTGAAGCGGGTACGTCTTATGACGGTAAATCTTTGTGTAATGTATCCGGGAGTGGTGGTGGATGGAGGAAGGAGGTGCTGGGTTGCACTGTCAACGTTACAGTTTGTGTTGCATGCATTGCATTACGGTGATGGCAGAAATTCTTTTCATGTACAAAAAATGCGGCTTGAAACTCGCGATGCTGATCGACCAAATGCCAGATAGTCAGGTTGTTATTTTTGCGTGGCGACGAAAGTGTATGTCTACACATCAGTCCGCGACAAAATGCCTGACGACAGTTCTATGACATTATGCCTGACGACAATTCTATGACATTATGCCTGACGACAATTCTAATGACAATATGCCTGACTATTCATCTGAATTGAAAAGGGCCACAAAAGTATAAAAATCATACAAAGAGGTGGGGGCAAATGACAAAGATGGAATATTACTATGTTAGGCCCTACACTTGTACGAATGTACAGAACTCCGGAGTAGCTCTTCTTTTATACATCTGGTCACCAGTTTGAAATGATAGGACTCAGAAGTGTTTTTCTCGTTTTGTGCGGCTTCGTATTAATTTGAAATGACGGAAAACCAAAGTATTTCTTGTCAGGTTGCACTAATTTCAATTGACAAAACTACGAAGAATGATTTTTTTAGAAGAGTAAAAACACGAGCATGAAATAAGTAGAAAGTCAAAGCTATAATAATAATAATAATAATAATAATAATAATAATAATAATAATAATAATAATAATAATAATAATAATAATAATAATAATAATAATAATAATAATAATAATAATAATAATAATAATAGCAAATAAATAAATAAAGACATTAAAAGGGTCAATCGTTGCACTTAACAATTGAGGCCGATCATCGTCAGGCGCATTGTCGCACCATGAAAAGTTAGTCCAAATGGTCACCAGGGGCCGTATTCACAAAAGTTCACTGTACAGTTAACGAATTCAGTTAACTGCTTCTGTAGCTAACAGGACTTCTGAAAGTCAATCGATAAATTTTACTTTTATGTTGAAAAATATTCTTGTAAAAATTGTTTAGCTGAATCAGCTGATTTCCCTTGTGCGGAGTACAATTAACTGCAAACTAAACTTTTGTGAACACCGGAACAGGCGTTTTGTCACTGGCACTATTGTCAGGCTACTCTACATTTATGTGGCAAATTGATTAAACATCCCGGGGGAAACCGGCATAAAGACAATGACGTCTTAGAGGAAAACAGCGTGAAGACATTGTCTTCGGTGGGGGGAGGGGGCGGTGTAAAGGCACTGACGTCTCATTTAGAAGTCTGAGAGACAACGACTTAAAGACGCTGACGTCATAACTGAACGCAGAAAATGAAAATATAAACAGTATTTTTGACAAAGGCAAACAAAGACAAAGGCAAACAAATTAATGCTGGTAGAGAGCGTGGGTTTTTTTGACCCCACTAAAAATATGCATAAAAATGAATTGCTATATATTTTACTCAACCAAGTACTACTCAACTACTCGATCATAGTGCAGTACTGAATACCATTTTCACTTTCATTCTTTATATTTTTGCACGAAATTGAATTTTTGATATCAAGAATATAAATTAAACATCAGCAGTTGAATTTCGGATATCACTAATTAACTTACTGATATCATTTTTAATAATGTTTAGAGATGATTTCTTACTGACATTAACAAAACAATTTCTGACATCACAAATTCAACAAAATTCTTGATACCAATAACTGGATTAGTGATTCCAGTTCAATTGCTGATGTATAAAAATCGGCAGCAAGTTTTTTTCTTAATCTGCTAATTTCTTCTGCCACTGAATTATTGATATCAGAAATCAATTTTTATGTACATATTCTTCTTAATATGTCAACAAAAACTCGTTTTATTCATATTATGAATAATATTCTTGATCTTATTGATATCATTAATTAAATTAATTAATATAAATTGCAACCCTTTATTGATGAAAAAAAATTAAGGATACTGAAAATCAAATAGCTTACGTAACAAAGTGAAGTTTTGATATTACAAATCGATTTTTTCGATTTAAAAAAAAAAACTACATTCCCCAGGCTGTTGATATTTTGATGTCAGAGTCGCCTTTGCCTTTTAACATTTCGGGCTTTCAACGTCTGTATAACTTCCCAGTCTTGTGCGTCTCCGCAGTAAGATCAACGTCGAAACAACGTCTGCCTTCCGACATTGGCTGGGCGTCGACTCTCGGACGTCTAATCCACGTTGTGTAAGGGTTGCAAGTGGAAGTCAAACAATCGTAAAGTGGTTACCCCTCCGTACGTCACAGTGCTTCCACGCAGTGTATTTGTGACATCGATTTCTATGCATCTTTTTCAAAAGTAGGTGGAAAAACATCCTCGGTTTGGTCTTTTTTACGAAGTCACCTGTCATAGCAGCTATCTCACCAACGTTGCTTATCCAACGCCCATTCGAAGTTGCTTCAAATATATTGTTAAGACTTTGGTCTACAGTCGCGAACAATCACAACCAAATTACAACCAGAGTTACTGTTGTGGTTTGGTTGGATGGACGTAAAAATGTTTACTTGTTATCCAACGTTTGCAAGATCAACAAAATCCCAACGTTGATTCGACCTTGCAAAGCCACATCTATTGAAGCTCTATAGAAAGTGGCAGGTTTACTGCAGTATAACTCTTTGACATGGTGGAGTAGTTTTACCCCTCAAGAAAAACATCTCTTTAGGATAGGAGCAATTGGTTTATATGTAACATGAAAAATGAAATTGTCGCTTTCAATGCTAAAATACCCCTAGATCTTGGCTGTCTGCCTAGATGAAATATTGACATTGATTTAAAAAATTTCAAAAGGTCGTTACAAATTGAAGCACTATTATTGCTCTGGGCATTAGCCCAATCATCTTTCTACTGTGAATATTTTAGTAAAATTGTGACGGTTAAGCGTAATGATGTTAAGTGTTTCAAAAGGTCAAAATGTCAAATAAAGTCTGCGAGTAAACCATTTTATCCAATAGGTCTGACAAAAAAGAGCACAAGTGAAGGAGTTTGTTTATCACGAAGGAGTCGAAAGAAAGGGCGAGGGCAACTTTGGAAAAAGGATATCTTCCTGTAAAGTGTTTCTTTTTTGATTTTCAAAAACAATGTAAAAAGACCACATCATATAATGTGCAAGAGGCGTCTGAACAAAAACAGAAAATTAATATGTACAAGAGACGTTAAAGACAAAAACAGGCAAAACTAGACAGAATTCCGCTCGATAGCGGAATGACCCACTTACAGAAACCGCTGAAGAAAATATTTATATCAAAATAATGACCAAGAAGGTCAAAGTAACGCAGTACCAATCCTTTGTCGTCGTTTCGGGCTAAAAATGAACCCAAAATCGCTCTATCTATAACAGCTTTCGAGCTAATAGTCAACTTCTGGTTTTTGACCGTGACCGTGACCGAGGTCAATGTTACCGAGGTACCTCTTATGTAATGTTGTTTAGGCCCAAAGGGTCGAAGATAGGTTCATAATCGCTGTATCTATAACCGTTTCGAGATAATAGTCAGCTTCCGGTTTTTGACCTTGACCGTGACCGGGAATGGAAGGTTACCGAGATGCCTCTTATGTACTGTTGTTTAGGCCCAAAGGGTCGAAAAAAGCTCAAAATCGCTGACCGATTTCGAGATAATAGTCATCTTCTGGTTTTTTACCTTGACCGTATCCGAGAAGGTCAAGGTCGCCGAGATACCGCTTATATAACGTTGTTTAGGCCCAAAGGATAAAAATAAGCTTAAAATCGATATATCTCTAACCGTTTCGAGATAATAGTCAGCTTCCGGTTTCGGCCTTGACCGTGACCGAGAAGGTCAAGGTCACCGAGGCACCTCTTATGCAACATTGTTTAGGTCCAAAGGGTCGATAATGAGCTCTAACTCGCTCTATCTCTAACCGTTTTCAAGATAAGTTGGTCTATCGCCTACGGTACATGAGGTCAAGTGACCTTTGACCTTGACCGTCAATGTCAACATTCAGAATGGAAGGTTACCTCCTCCTGAGTGCGTTTTATAGATTTAAACTGGGATATGAGAAATTTTTATGGCTGCCTTTCGTGATTAATGGGCATTTTGAATATTTTGACCTCACTTTGGCCACTATCTTTGAGGTCAAGGTAAAAAATATTCGCGGTTTTACCGTGACCTGATGGTTGCCTATAAGTATATCAAATGTAAAGCTCCACTGACTCAAACGCCTCATGGAAAAAATAACTTTTATCTCAATTTGACTTTGACCGTTGAGGTAAAAAAAATTGCGGATTCACCGGGACCTTGTCACCCTCTACACGTGTGCCAAATTTCATCTTCCTCCGAGAAATGCTGTAGGAGGAGTTTTCTGGAAACCACCCAAACGGGAAAAAAAAAGAGAAGAAAAAAAGGCTACGGGGGAAAGCTTTTAGAAAAACTACAAACTTATAAACAGTTAACAGTGAACAGAGAATAATGATAAAACCACATGAGCGGGTGGACTGATCAGAAGCGGCAGCCTCTAGTACTGGTAGCACCAGTCTGAAAGGCGAGTGCGAACTGTGCTCAAGACTAAGGGAGACTTTTCGGATCAGTCCAGACTGGAGTTGAATAATTTTTATTTCATGATTTTTAGTTCAGATAATATTCTCACACAATTGACACATTTTTGCACTCCTCTGCGATGCTTTCTGACCCGTAGTTCGGTTGTTATGGCGATGTCAAGTACAAACTCTCAGGAGTGCGCAGCTTGGCGTTTTCGATACTGGAAGAGCGGCGAGTACGTCTGAACCTACCGGGCGTATGCAACAGTTGAAATGCTACTTATTCCTTTGTACGTGCACTGGCAATCATGAAATAAAAATATTAATCTAACTACACGTAAAGGTATAAACTACGTTATGTGGAAATTAATATCATCCTGTTTTGGTGCCTCTGGGCCCCCGGGGAGAAATTTCATAGGGCCCGACAGTAGACTGGATGCGCTGGATGTATATCTAAGCAAGGAAATTTCGGTGGACTCTCCCGGCCCTCTGTGAGGCCTCTGAATTTCTGTTCAAAAGCTGTAAAACAGTCATGTTATAATGGGGGGAAGGGGAAGGGGGGAGAGGGGTTGGGGAGGGTGGTGGGCGGTGCGTTCTTCTATTCCATCCCATTTCGTTTCTATCATAATCAATAAAATAACACACATAAGAGAATGTATTCGGTCAGACTCTTCACTCGTGGTTTTTTCTCATGCCTCGTGATGGTAATTATATGTCATTAATTAGCGAAAAATTGACATAGAGAGCAGTTACACAGGTTATGAGACAGCTGACATGCAAACTTGACTGTATTGTCATTAAAGAATAGCTGAATTTGGTATGAAAATGTCACCGTTCAGTTCTTTTATTACTGTTCTAGCTATTTTTATCAACCAGTCTTCGCTTCTAAGTTTCTCAGTCTTGATTGATCTGCTTGATTTAAAAGTTGTTTGGCTTAAAAAGCACTTCACCGACCTGTTCCTACTTCTGCCGTTTTCATCGAGATATTTAAAGTGCCCGTCTGTGAGGTGTCCAGATGCAATATGTCCAGGTACAAGACGCCTGAATACCATCCAATAACGTGATGCGGTCCTATCTTTGGCACCACAGCAGTTGTTCTCTTCTTTCCCACCTAAAAAAAATCACTTGGCATTTCCATTTTCGACAAATTTGGTCGTGTGATGAATTTTTTGAAATTTTCGTTCTCCATCTTTTAGGTAAGAGCTTCAAAAATGAAATTTTACCTGAATATAGGACATGATTTATACTATTGTTGAAATTTGTAAGTGAGAAATAATGGTCCATTTAAATCCACACAAGGTTTCACGAACGGCAATTCTTTTTGAACCAATCGATTTGAAATGATTCTTAAAATAGTTACCTATTTTTTCCATGTATTTGGTGTATTTATGTTGTTTAGATCCAGACCTATTACCGGAGGAGTTCTGTACGGTTCGAGAACACGGTCTCTTCCCCCATCCCGTCGATTGCTCCAAGTTCGTGATCTGTACGTACGGTAGAGCCATCGCTCAGGCCTGCGCCGCTGGTATGCTCTTCGACGCTCAAATAAATGCATGCAACTATGCACACAGCACAACTTGCGGCCATTCGAGAAAAATTATAGACGAGGATCAACAATTAAACCCGTATTTATATCAACCGCCTGGATATTCCAAAGCGTCACATACTGCAAAGTATTTCTATGGAGATAACAGAATGGATGTAGTTTATGAACCAAATTCTGGACAATCACCAATGCAGAAGTACGAAAAACAGGCCCCTCTAAATTCACGAGAATTGCATCGAAAAGGAAGTAATTCAGATCATTATTATTACGATTACTACGATGGGAGTAACTACCACGGGCGACCATCCAGTGATTCAGTCCTCGGTGATGGTTATCAAACCCGTCAGGGCATGGGTGACGGCTACCAAACGCGCCAAAGCTATCCCCAGCCGATTTACGGAGAAGGATACTCGCAACACATCGGTGAAGAATACCAGCGTGATCACAACACCGACCAACATCAGTCACATCATAACCAACATCTGGAATACCGTGTGGATTCTAAAGAGCATACTGCTGAATATCCAGAACATGTAGATTCTATGCATGACCAGTACGGATACGAGGAAAACATGCATGAAAACCCGAGGAAGGAGGATAGAGACAGGTATTTGATACCAGATCCGGATCCTCAAGAGCTGGAAAGGATACGAAACGAGGAAGAGCCAGACACAATGTTTCACTATGTCCATACGGATACTGTCGATCCTAATATTTTCAAGCGAATACGAGGTCCCGGCGAAGATTTTCATGAGGCATTTGATGCAGTTGATGGTTACGATGTTGGCGGTGTGTATCATATTTTTGCTTTTCACCATGATTAAGTGGTTTTGTTTCGCAACAAAAACATTGTTTTTTTTTTTTAAATATGGCGTCATTGAAATATTTTTTGGTAGAATTGTCGCGAAAATTACCAATTGCAATTGTAGTTTTTTTTTAGAAATAACTTTTCTTTTTTCACGTTGTTTATAATAAATAAATAGCATTAAGTGAATTCCCTTGAAAACCTTTTGTAGCTCTCAGTATTTACAAACTTCCAAAATTTGCCCTCCTTTTGAAAGAAAATGTATCACTAAATGTGCATTTTTTTCGAAAGAAACTATAACGATAAATGTTTCATTGAAACCAGGAAGACATACTGGAGAATCCCCGAAATAGGACCACCTGTTGGACCGAACTAGAGTAGCCCGGTCTCCGTGTTGGTGTAAGTTTTTTAGGGCAGGACTGTTGAAAGTGGTCCTATTCTGAAAAGTGGCCCCATTTGCTGGGTGGTACTTTGCCGGGGTTTCGCTGTAATTTTCTTTATTTTTTGTTGTGGCTTGGTTATTGGCAGGATGTGTAAATAGGGCTGACGGATTGTATCCGGATCCCCGGGAGTGCACTCGATACATACAGTGCGCTAACGACATCCCGTACCGGAAGCAATGCCCGACGGGTACTTTCTTCAGTCCGATCGCAGGTACATGTGGCTATGGCGAGGAACACTGCCGGCGAGATCGAGGTCGCTTCGTTGACAAAGATATATCAGGTAGGGTGCTACGCGATCCTTAGCTACAGAAATAGGAAAGCCATAGGCACTTCAGTGAAGAAGATCCAGGGTGATTTTAAAGCATAAAGAAATTTCAGCCAATGAAAATGTTCCAAAGTCATTTCAGCCAATGACAATGTTTTTCATAGTCATTTTGGGTAATAACGGTGTTTTTCATAATCACTTCAGCCAATGACGGTGTATTTCATAGTCATTTCAGCCAATCACGGTATTTTCCATCTTCATTGCAGCCAATGACGGAAGTTCATAGTTATTTCACGGATATACAGGCTCTGCAATAGTTTTCAGAGCTTTGCACTCTTGAGAGGCGTTGTCTGTTGCTTTACTCAGCTCACTAGCTGCAACAAAAAGGCACGTTTTTTTTTGTGTTTTCACACTTACGTATTGTAGTCTGCCCTGTAAGTTCTGTATTTATTTTATTTAGATACTTCTGGTACAAGGATTTCAGCAAAGGAAGATCATGGTCCTCGATTTTTTACAGGTATGTAGCGTGCGATGAAGCCAGTTTGAAAGCCGATCTAACTTTGGTGAAACTGGAGTCAGAGGTGAAAACATTGTGGTGACAACACGACCATTTTTGTGACGACCCTCTCTGCAAAAAGTTCTCCTGTCGCCATTTTTACGCCACATGTCACCACGAATCAATTTGGCAACATAGCGTTTTTGATGGTGTGCATAATGCACTATTTTTTAGTGACATTGCCCAAGTAGAGTTTAGAGAAGAGCCCTATTGGCAGTCATTTATCTGTTATTGAAAATTATAAGGCTATAAAAATACCAGAAATTATCTAAAATTTAAATCATATTAAATATAGATGCCAAAATAATTGAATGCTGTCCTTGGTTAGATCTGACCACTTGCTTTTTAGGATTATTTAACAGTTGACATTCAAATGTTAAATCGTTTTCTTTGCGTTTTCAGTATTTGTTATAAAAGTTTGAAACCACAAAATATTTCTAGAAAACAGATTACAAAGCAATATTGTTGGTTCACATGTTTGATTATTAACAGAAGAAACAAAACTGGCAAGAATTCAAGAATTTATGACAAACAGTTTGATAGAATCTAAAGTCAACGCTTTGGCGATTCTCCAGCAACAAGTGGAAGCAGCAAGAAAAATGAAAGGTGATTTATGCGAGACATAGCGTTCTGTCATAAGCCCTCGAGAAAAGACGTCCGTGGACATAGCGTCCAGTCAAACATCCTTGGACATAGCGTCCGGTGACACAACCTCTAGAAACAAAGCGCCAGCGATATAATCCCTGGAGACAAAATGCCCGTGGACATAGCGTCCGGTGACAAAAGTCCTCAAGACAAAACATCCGTAAAGACAGCGTCCTGTGACACAACCCTAGAGATAAAACTCCTCAAGACCAAACGTCCCTGGACTAGCGTCCGATGACACTACCCTCCGAGACAAAAAGCCCGTGAACATAGCGTCTCGGGACAACTTCTTGAGACATAACGCCGTAAATGTAGCATCTGGTGACACAAGCCCTAGAGACAAAACGTCCTTGGACGTATCGCCTGGTGACACAACCTATAGACACAAAACGTCTTTGGACATATCGTCCGGGAACATATGCCCCAGACGCATAACATCCGTAGACATAGCATCCGCTGATACAACCTCTACAGACACAATTCCATGAACATAGCGTCCGGTGACACAGCCTCTCGAGAAAAAACGTCTGTGGACATAGCGTTCTGTAACATAGTAGCAAGAGACAAACCGTTCGTGGACCCAGTATCCTATAATGACACAGCCCTCTGAGACAAAACGTTCGGGTCGTGACACAACATAGCGTCTCCTGACACAAGTTCTTCAGACCTAAACGCCCGTGAACATAGCATCTGGTGACACAAGCATTAAAGACAAAACGTTCTTGGATATATCGCCTGGTGATGCAGCTTCTAGAAACAAAACGTCTGCGGATATAGAGATAAAACGTTCCCAAGAGACAAAACGTCCGTGGATAAACCGTCTGCTGACACAGCCTTTAGAGGCAAAACTTCCGTGGGCACAGCATGCAGTGTCACAGCCCCGCGAGAACAAACTTCTGTTGACATAGCATCCGTTGACACAATCACTAGAGACAAAACGACCGTAGATACAGCGTCCGTTGCCACAATTCCTAGAAAGAAAACGTCCGTGGACATTGCGTTTGGTGACACAAGAAACACTACAGACAAAACATCGTTTCCATAAATCCTCTGGAAAAATATATCTCTGGACACAGCGTCCGGTCACATAAACTCTAGAGACAAAATGTCCTTGGACAAAGTTTATCTCAGAATCTGTAGTGCGCTTTGAGTTAAATGTGGGATAATTATGATCTCATACGGAATTGTCCTGCTGATATCTGTGTCGGTCAGCAATTTAGACAATAAATTTGTACATTTCGTTCTGTGATTAACTTGTTCGTTAGGAAAATTTAGTCTTTCTAGAAGATTTTATTGTACCGGTGTAATGAAACGTTTTGACCCCCAAACAAATCGACCCCCCGGTCAATTTGTTTTAAAATAAACAGACCCCCCGGTCGATTTGTTTTTGGAAAGCCCACCATAACAAACAGACCTCCCCTATAATAAAATGACCCCTCCAAATAATCATGTTTAAATATAAAATGGAAGTAAAAACGGTGCATATGGTTTTTAAATACTATTTTGAATAAGGTAAATAATGAGAACCAGGTTTTGACTGGTTTTTCAAAACCTAAGGGCGAAGCCCGCAGGTTTTGAAAATCCAGTCAAAACCTGTGTTCGAATTATTTACCGTTTTTCAATCATTAGTAGGGAACTTTCTCCAAGCAAGAAGTAGTTTTGTTTGGTCAGTCAAAACCTCCCTTTGTTCGCGTGCGAAACTTTGGACACATACTAATTCAATTAATAAGTGTGAAATAAATCAAAACCTGCTTTCACGTTAAAAATAGTTGACGTAGAATCATTTTCATCGACTTTTCTAACAGACGGTCAACAAAATTTATAATACATAAGATATTGAAATGGTGCTTATGGATTTTGTCAGTTTTTATGGCGACTTAACACAGGTTCTAAATCAAAGAGATAGTGCTGATCCACGGACATTTTTATATCACAAATCGAAACAAATCAAGAAAATGTAAATTGTGACGATTCACTGGACAAAATTCTGTCACAAACCGATACCGAGGGGATTAATGATAAACCCAAGAGTGACCGCTCTCTTGACCTGATCGACACAAATATATTTGAAAATGACACGGAAAATGAGTATCCAAACTTTGAAGACAACAGTGACTGTGAGGAAAATACAAGATTTCGTTTCGTGTCTGAGAAAGAGGCATGTGTAAATCAAAATCAAAATCAAACGGCCCAGCAAACATTAAGACGTCAGAATGACGTCGGGTATACGTCGTGACCCGACGTTTCCGACGTCGGACTGACGTACCGGTTTTGGTTGTTTATGAAATGGAACCGACGTCGGGTTTTCAACGTCAAAATGACGTCGGATTCCGACCTAAATCCGACGTCGGAATCAAGTCGGTTTTAGGTTATATATGAAATTGGAACCGACGTCGGATTCCGACCTGAAACTGACTAGAGTTATATAATTAATAGATAATTAATTATTCAACTGCTGTTGTGAAATACATACGAAAACATTTTCCATGTAAATTTTTACAATCTAGGAAGAAAAATACCGACGCACCATCAAAATTCTAAAATTTTCATGTGAAAATTACGTTTTTCCTTCCTCTTTTTCAAAATGACTTCCATTACCGGTCAGCGATAATAATGTTCATCGCTTTTTGGTCGTTTTTGCAACGTCGGAATGACGTGAGAAAACCGATGTCGCCTCGACGTCGGAATAAAGTCGAGTTTTAGGGTAATAGGTCAGAATATGGTGGTGAAGTCGTCTCGACCAAAATACAACCTTTTTTCAACCAAAAAAGACGTCGGTTGTTTGCTGTGGGTTTTCATTTTTTTGCAGTCTCGATTTCGAACAGGTTTTGACTTAGAAATCAAAACCTGTTACAACAATAGAAAGTGACCTACTTATGATTGAAAAGCATTTTCTACCTCTTGAATGTAGAAAATTATTATTTTGAGCCTTTGAAATGCCATTATTGAGCTTGGACAGATTTTTTGGTGACTGTATGTTAGTGGTGTTGGAAGTGTTTTCGTGTTTGAAAATGTAGATGTCAGTTGCTAAATAAATTGTTATTCATGGACATAGTTTTAATTTCAATTAAAGAAACTAATAAGTGGCCATATGTGGAAATATGTGGAAAGAAATAAAGAAATCAACAAAAAATAAGGGGGTTAAAACATTTCAGGGGGGGGGGTCTGTTTGTTTTAAAACAAATCGACCGGGGGGTCTGTTTGTTTTAAAACAAATCGACCGGGGGGTCGATTTATTTTGGGGGTCAAAACGTTTCCTTACACCGGAACCGGTTGGATATAAAACAAATACAAATCATATTAAAATATAGCCCAGTTATAACTCACCTTTTTTGCCTTATGGTTTATCAAGATTTTATTTTGTTAAAAGGGTATTTTAAAATCAGCCGATTTCATGTCTGATATCAGATTCAGATACTCATGGATATCCATGGCCAACTGTATGTTTTATTGCAGTGGTTTCACGGCCGTTTACGTCAGTGGCCTCGTTTCTGGGCTCTACTCCTTACGTCCTGCAGCTCTCAATGCCTGCCTTTCTGCAGCTCGAATGCCTTAGAATGATCAAAGACAAGTAAATAATCACTTCTTATCAGCTAATGTTTTAGAGTTCGGTCTCTGTAGAACATATACTGACTTACAATAAACAGTTATTTTCAAAAAATTTAACCCACCCGTAGCAGTTGGGTAGACGAAACAAGAGAGCAACAATGAAACTTTATGCAATATGAGTTTGACAAGAGAGCAAATTACCCAACTGAAAACAAGGCGCTTTGAAAAACAGGTGTTTGAGAGAAAGGAGACGAAAACATCGAGTAAACATTGCGACCTTGAATAAAGTTAATAGGCTGCGGTGAGCGATAATACGTTTTTTGTTTGTGCATGCGACGTCTATACAAACGTCAATTTCTCGACCTCTATGCACCGTCGATTTTCGGCGTCTATTCAACGTTGCACCAAAAACGTTAATTAGACAACCAAAGTACAACCAGAGTTAATGTAACAGTTGTGGATTGGTCGGATCGGCGTCGCAACCTCATATCGACGTTGGATCGATCTTAGAATGTTTACTTGGTGATTAGATAACCCAAACACACAAATAGATTTTAATGCCAGGTTTTCATAGCTGAATTTGGTGTGCACGAATTTTTACGAACTGTCACTGGTTCACATGTCATAGGGTTAATATGTCGTCGCCTGACATGTGGTTGAATGACACGCTGTCGCCGTATTCAAATTAATTAATTAACTCTCGAACATTTGGTTTGCTAACGGAGGAGATAACGAAAGCTGTTAATTGTACAGTTAACTATTGTGGTTACAGCCACTGTGGGTTACTATGTGTTAGTATGATATGTCTTAAAAACATTCGGCCAGGTGATTAGTCGGGATACCAACTAGAGTGCGGCCTAATAATTTCTAAAATACATTTTGGATATCTAAATTCTTTGTTAGGCAAAATATAATAAAACGTAATTTCAACTATGTAACATTCAATTTTAGATATCTTTAAATGTGTTTGTTGTATGATCAGTAAATGGATAAATGTTGTTTTTTTTTGTCTTTCTTAAAGTTTCAGACTGGACAAGGACGAGATGACGACCGTTATCGATGAGCTTGGCTCCGCACTGCCCATTAATCCTTTCAAAGTAGCCGCGGATATGAACTACCCAATCCCCACCATGAGTGCTTGTCCCTTCCCGAACAATGATGAGAATAATAACTGCGATCCGAACGCACCTTTTAGGACTTTTGATGGCTCGTGTAATAACTTAAAGAGACCACTATGGGGGAAATCATTTCGAGCTCTTGGGCGGTTTCTGGAGGCGGATTACTGCGACGGTAAGGCTAAAACAAAGTCGAGCATTTCCGTGATTGAAATCGTGCGTTCTTGCTAAAACTATACCAATCAATATTGCTTACAAGCACCCATACTATACCAGCAAATTTTTTCAGTACATGGGAGAATTTGGTTAACTATTTTATAACCGTATGGTTTTCTGTGTCTCCACTAACCTATTCGAGTGCTGGTCATGCTTTGAACATCTAACAAGCAGATGTGACAGGTATTTTATTCGCATATTTAGAGCATGCTGTAACGATCTAGACAGTAAACGTGCTGTATAGTTTAAATTTAACACAATAACCATTCGCTGACATATGGTAACTAAAGATTTTAAATACATTTTATCATATGGCTAACACAGTGATCCATGTGGTTTATTTTGTGGAGGCCAGTGGTCCTATGAGTGGTGTGTTACATGACTACCCCCCATGCAAATGTTTGTGATGTTTTTTCTACTGCCACTATTCACACGTAAATTTTGTATTGATAAATCTGAGTTAGGGGGTAGGGAATTTGAGTGACGGTAGTACCACTTTTTATAATGACATAAAAACTGGCATTACATTGAGGAGTCACCATTGATTTGATCATGCATAATTTCGAAAACACCACACTATTTGTCTATATGCCGAGGCGTCTTTTTAGGAATCGGAGAGCTTCGGTGCGCAAAAAGTGGACGGAAATTGCCGAGCGCTCGAGCTGTAAGCTCTGTCATGTTCGCCCCAGATGTCACGCAAGCTAGTGCTGTGCACACTGTCATGCATATGACGTTTGGACAGTTTTTGGCGCACGACAATGAACGTACTGCTGTGACGAAACTCTCCATGACTGAAGATGGTAAGCAAGTCACTGGATTTTCAGAATTTCCATCCCGCAAATAGTTGTTTTTATTCCTCGACTTCCTTCTTTTGGATTTCACTTTGTTTTTGCACTTTAACGCAAACAACATTTTATTATATTTTTTTGGCGTTTAAATTGCGTGACAAGTGTCCGAAAGCATATTTAATTCGACAGAATCGCGAGCTTTTCATTTTCAGATAAAAGTAACAAACATCAAACGCAAGATATGTATATTTTAAATATGTAATTCACAAAACCATTAACGTCAATGTAGGTTCTGGAGACATGGTGGACGTGATGTGTGGGGACGATGGCTGCAGTACACGCGGGCCGGAGAACCGTGCCTGTGAACCTATCCCCGTCCCAGCACGGGATCCAGATTTCACCAATAAATCGTGCCTCATGTTTGTGCGTACACAGGAGGTCATGCGAGATGACTGCCGTCTGGGTAAGTACAGTATACACACATAATGCAGATATCCCCGAGTGTTATCGGAGGAGAACTGGGCGATCTTTAAATAATGGACAAATCTTTAACCAGTCATTTTCATAAATAAAAATAAAATGAACTAAAAAAACAAAACGATCTTTTACTCATCCTAAATTTAAGCCTCTTTTCGGAAATGAAGAAGAAGGAAATTTAAGGAAATTCCACAAATATGCCATTTGTTGATGTCTGAAATACGTGAACATCATTTGTCATAAATAAATTCTGAAAAGGTTATTTTAAATGTTTAAATTATCTTATGACAGTTATGGCAGTTGTCTGTAAAATTCAGTTTTAGATGTCTTGACAGGATTGCTAGTTTAGTTTACAGAACATGGTGGTTGGTCACTTTTTCTTTTAGCCACAGGGTTGAAAAATATGAGTGAGGTTGAAAATATGGCTGTACGTATATTTCATTGTAGTCCCTGGTATTTCCAAATCAATATAATTTGGCCAGTGATGGCCCTTGAAGAATTCCGGTTGAGGAATATGTAGAACTTAATGTTTAAAAATGCCTTTAAATGCTCATTTTCGATACCACCTTCTACTATTCGTGTACTTTGGGGCACCTTGCTTCACCCATAATTTAATTGATTTTACAACACGCAGCCCCCAGAGACCAGCTGAACCAGCTGACAGCCTGGTTTGACGCATCGGTCATTTACGGCAGCACCAAGAACGAGAGCGATGCGCTCAGGGATCTCACCACAAAAGGTAAGGTGTGGGAGGGGTAGGGGGGGGGGGAACTTACGTTTTAAATCAATGTGACACTTTACATTAAACTTTGTGTTTTAAAATGGAAAAAATGCCCAACATTTAAGAGATCGTCTTGTCCATTTATGTAGCAAATCCTTACAAAGAGGTAGTATTCTCGGCATCAAGCTCTGCGGCTGTGCCACAAATTAGCCCCCCCTCCTCCCCAAATGAGGGCAAATGACGGTTGTAGCCACCTTGTGTCAGGTACTTTTTTTATTGCAACCATTGAAATATTGCAATGAAATATTGATGGAGGAGACGGTCGCATACTTCAGGGCAAAATTACAGCAAGTAGGACGAAAAGCGAGCGATAAAAACACTTAGTTACAACATTATATCTAATTACTGCTGAATTGTCTCCCCCACAAATAGTTGTTTCACCAAATAAGGCAAGAATTTTTTCGAATGTTCTTGCGGAGAAATATCCCTTTCCCTAATAAATGTTACAAAAAAAGGGTTTTCATAAAAAAAAAAAAAAAAAAAAAAAAAAAAAAAAAAAACAAAAAAAAAAAAAAAACACCGAAATGAAAAGTTGGAGAACAAGCCCGCCTTGGGCACTTTTCAAAATGAACCTTTCGGTCGGGTTATTTTGATTAAGAAATAGTTTAAAATGTGATTGAGTAAGCGAAAGCGAAATTTTCCAGACAGAGGGCGTTTGAAAACGATCACTCACCCCATTAACAGTGCCTACAGGAACTTGTTACCACAGAAGGAAAACAAGGACTGTCGGGATTTGAACTCCACTATTCAGTGTTTCAACGCAGGTATTTTTATGTTCAATATCGAAGACAACAACAACAAAAAAGTGTTGATTTCACTTGTTTTAGGTGTAGCTTGATTTCTTAGCAGTTTCTTTCCACACATTTTACACTTTATTTTAGATGAAACAGAAAAGCCACTGCAAAACGGACAACCATGGGAAAAAGCGCCGTATTTTGTGGCTGTTTATTTATTTATATATAAATGATAAGAAATCTTATCCTTTATGAAACTTTACTAGCGGTCTCTCATTGAGGCTTCGGGCTACTATTTCTTAATTAATACATGCTGTTAAAGCTTCAGACCTTATCTATGCAGGTGACGGCCGTGTTAATGAACAGATAGGATTGATCTCCATGCACACTATTTTCCATCGGGGCCATAACACCCTGGAGGCTCATCTGCATTACATCAATCCTCATTGGTCAGGGGAACGACTTTTTCAGGTAGACAGTCTGGAAAAACTAAATGCAAAACTTAATCAAAACACACAAGCGCCCAGGGATGCCATGTAAAGTTTATTTAATTCTTAATTTCGAAAGAACTATTTTAAATCTCCAGGCTGTGACACAACAACATAGTCTCATGCCACAAATAGCTCGCAAATTTCGTTGAAAGCCACTGGCCGCATGATGTTGACTTGCTGCCCACGCACGATGTCATGGCAATCTCTCTGCGCTTGTCAGGTCTCTCAACCCCAGTGTCCTGAAGGATTTGCTCCATCGAACAGTGTCTAAATATTGACATTTTGATACTGAACATAAGAGAGGTTCATCACAAAGACAGCATTAGTCCATAACGGAAACAAGACTACTTTTTCACACCTTCGTTCTAACTGACAACCATTATAAGAGCACTCGAAAATCGGTCGAGTTGTGACCAGTGATCGGTCCCGTTTAAGGGTGCATCAAAAGAGTTAATAGCCATAACCCAAAGTAGCAAAAAAAATAAATAAAATAAAATAAATAAATAAAATTAAATTAAAAAAAGCGAAAAAATATGATTATTCCTTTATTTGCTATAGGAAAAATACAATGATTACTCCTTTATTTGCTATAGGAAAAAATACCATGATTATTGCTTTATTTGCTTTAGGAAAAACACCATGATTATTCCCTTATTTGCTGCAGGAAACACGCAAGCTCATGGCTGCTATATGGCAGTACATCGTGTACAATGAATATGTCCCTCTGGTTTTGGGACCAGCTCATACTCGTATATTTCGTTTGCAATTAGAAAAAGAAGGCTACTGGGACGGTGAGTAAATCCACAGAACTTTCTAAGTCCGTTTTTTCAATTACCAATAAGGGGTCATCCATTAAGTGTAGGGGTGGGGTGGGGTGGTATTGAGTGAGAGGAGAGTTGTGGGAATATAAGTCAAAAAGTCTTAAAATTTTACATGGATGTTGTATAAAAACGTATAATCTGAAGGCAATTTGCAACTCGCAAAATTGTGCTCTTGTGTGGTACAGAACTCGAGTTCATTTAAAATTTAAGGTGTGACATTTTGATTTGTTTTACCACAGTAGAAATTACACTTTTCAGGATATGATGACGGAACGAATCCGGATATCAAAAATGCCTTCGCCACAGCAGCTTTTCGTTTCGGGCATAGTCAAATTGGTGACGTCATTCGTTTGGTTGGGCAGATGTCAAAACGACAGCGAGAGATCGACTTCAGCACTGTAAGTGCTCACTCGAATTTTGAACTCTGTCGAATTTTGCATGGTGAACTAAACAACGCTGGCATCCTTCTCCTGTGAAATGCATATAGTTTTCTGAAATGAATATGTTTCGTTTCACAGCTTACAAAGAATTGTTTCTGTATCTCAAATATATGGGGAGAAAGAAAGGAGCAAGCTGCAAAAGAATGGTGCTTTGTTTGTACGATGATTTTCGCAAGAAAAATTACAATGCACTCATGAATTCTCTTGATCTTATAAAAGTAAGCTTTTACTTCGCAAAAGCTTAGAATTCGCTTATCTCCACTTTCAATGGGTTCCCTTCCAGTAATATTTACCACGCAAAATAAAAAAGAACTTTTTGAGGTATCGTTCAAGATCACTTAACCCTTCCATCCATCCCTCGACCAATCAGGATGCCCGAGACGTCGTCTGCTAGTCTCGTAGAAACGACATTCCCTTTTTGCGTGGCGTCTGTTCAACACGCCATTCTGTGTGCTGCCGGTTTTTTGCAGCAAGGGAACTGGTTTAAGGTGCGAATTGATTCATTTTTTACTTAATTCACTACCTAATGGATTACTGTATCTATTATTGTGCGTTGGGATAATTTTATGGAGCCGAAGTGTGATTATTCGACATTTTGTTCTTCGGTCTGGTTAGGTTGAGTTTGCACGGTCACGGAGACACTTGCTTAGTCCCGAGAAGTGCGCCTCTTTCTCCACTTTCTTTCAGATCGAGGAACTTACCAGTTCCACCTCATTTCGTCTAGGAGTAGGATCTTTTCAGGCTGCTGTACCTGATCAGGTTCCCAGCTTTACCAGCCAGCTGTGTCATCGCGGAAATGGCCAGTTTTGCTTAAGCTTTACTCTTTGGGTCGCTTCTCAGTCTTCGTAGAGCAGGTTCTGCAAGTCTGACAGCGTTTTCCGACGAAAAGAGACGCCTGAGGGTCTTTCTCTTTGCCAGGACCGTTGTGGTCATGGTCATACGGTCCGTTGTGGTCATACGGTCACGGGTGCGAGGAGACTACTCTGGTCCAACGGGATTTATTGCCCGTTACGGTCCTATGGTCTAAGGCTCCCATCTGAGGCAAGAGAGACCCATACCCGACACGGGAATTCTCATTGCGGTCCAACCCGTTACGGCCCCGGAACGCTACCGCTCCAGGAAGCACCTCTTTTCGTCATAATCTAGCCCATCGAGTCATTGCGGTCATTGGGCGATTGTAAACACGGCCTGGAGGGGCAAAGCTTGCAGTTGAAGCAAAGCACTAAGAAATGTAGTATTTGTGGTTCTTTTATACTACATGTTCTTACGGTTGTTTTTCCTCTGCTTGCGTTTCAGATATGACAGAGGCCAGTCTACACTCTCCACCGTTGCTGCCTAGGGGATTCATCCTCCAACTGCGTGTAACCCTCACTCCATCTGTGATCGCTGCAGACGGAAAAGTGGGATACCTCTGTGCGAGCAAAACAACCCGTGCGGCGAGTGTCTACATCTCACCCCAGAGGATTTGAAAGCCCTATTACGGAATAGGGTCAAAAACGAACGTAGGAGGGATAAGCGCAAATTCCTCTCTTCAGCCTCGTTTGTTACTCGTGAATTCATTCAGGATACCATGAAAAAGGCTAGCTCCGTTATTCTGGGCCAGGTCTCCACTCCCGTGCACGTTGACACTGGTGCAGAATCGGATGCCACTACTTCATCTAAGAGACATAAAAAATCCACAAGTAAGTCACGCGCGTTTTCTGAGACCGTAGCAGAGTTGGATATCCCGGAAGGGAAAGAACGGGATCTTCTCCGTGAAGCATGGGCTTCATCTCCCAGAGCGAAACCCATGGGCAGTCCTGAGGCGGCGTTCAAGTCTCCGTCTGTGGAACAAGTGACTGTGACACATAGAGATACGGGAACAGTTCTTTCGGCGGTAACAGGCCAGTTAGGCATTCCCCCGCGAGAGGATTTATCCCCCCCCCACAGCTACAGCGTTTCCCGAGTGATTTTTCGGCTTTCTTGTCGATGCAGTCGCAACTACAAAAGCAACTGTTGGATTAACAGCATCAAGTACAAAAGCAGGAGAATCTGCCTAGTCAAAAACAGAAGTCTAAACCGTCGTCACGGTTTTTCGCCCTCCCCCGGAGATTCAGTCAGTGGCAGCGATGTCGGGCTCGGATGTACCTCACCTCCCGCTGGACTCTAACTTGGATATTCCCGAGACGGTCACCATCAGTGAGGAGGAGTCCGTGGGCGTGCCCCTTTCCGGCCAAGTTTCTGCGTTACTGGACGAGGACGAAGAAATCGGGCCAATGGAAATCTCCCCTCTTGCCACAGTTCCAAGCAATAGAGAGAGGGAAATTTATACCGTATCAGGGGATCCTCAAACGTCACAAATATCACAACCTCAACTCCCAGAAGCAGCATCTGATGAACAGGAGTCAGAGGGCGAAGACGTAGAAGGTGAATCCGAGGGCGCGCCTAGTCATTCCCGTTTTCATTTACCATTACGGGCAACGGATCAGGTTCGGTCCCCAGGCCGAGGGCAAAGATTTTGGAGGAACCCAGCGGCAGCGGGCAGACGCCCCATCCGAACTCCATCTCCACCAGACCTTACCCCGTCGGTCGAGGATGCAACCCCCTCGAGTTCCGCTTCCACGATCGCACCGGAAGACGTACCGTTCAGGGATGCCATTCAAGAGATAGCCCGCTTAGCAGAGGTCTCCTGTGGCTCCCCACATTTAGATAAAGAGGATCCACCCATTCGTATGACGTCTCAGGCCGCTCCACCGCAACAAGATTCCTTCATCGCATTAGCCACCAGCGAGGGCATTGCTCATGCTGTTACGGTCCGCACGAGGGAATTCAAAAAGATGGATGCTGGCGAGGGGCGCACACTGTCACGATTCCATTTATCTAAATACTGCCTAGTACGACCAGGCCCGTATCGGTTAGCGGATGAACAAATTCCCCTGGAGGCTCTGGAACAACCCGTGAAGCGTACAGTCTGGATCGAGGCGTCTTCCCGTCACATTCTGAACATTATGTCATTTCAAGATCACACACTCAAAGCACTGAAGTCTCGTTGAGAAGAATTTCGAATCAGTGATCCTGTGTCTGCTAAACTGATGGAATGCCTGGCATTAGCTACCCGAGACGTGGTGAAACTCTTCACCTTCTTGATGACGTCAATGGTCTACCTACGTCGAGACGCCTTTCTCCAGCATTGCTGGTCCAGTGTCAAAGGTCTACGGGATCTGCGCCATGCCCCTGTCCTAGGGGAACGGGAACTATTCCCCCCGCCGAGATAGAGAGGGTGAACCAGGAAAGTCGATCACTTTCTCAGGATTACGCCCTTATGTCTAGGATGTCCCGCTCCTCCTTCAAACGCCCACTGAAGAGGAAGCGACCGCAACAGTCCTCACCGGCACAGGCCAAACCGAGTGCGCAGCAACAACAGCCCCCAGAAACCGAAACCCAACCCCGGCGGCAAGGCAGAGGGCTCGTCTCCACAGTCGTTCAGGTAGCAACCAATCAAAGTACCATCACGAGATTCCTTGGTCTCCTGGCGATGCTTTAACAAACTTAAAAGAGTTGGAAAGTTTGCTCTCCTTAAACGCCTCCTTACCCGTAGGAGGGAGACTAGGAAGGTTTTGGCAACAATGGGAGGAAATGGGAGCGTCTCGAAAGGTAGTGCGTTGGATAAAGAGAGGTTACTCTCTACCTTTCAAACGAGACCAGAACGGGCTCAGATGCTCGATTCCCCTAACCTCCAACGCGCCAAAGCGACTGGTCACCTCCTACCCCGAGGGGTCGGAAAAGGAGTTAGCTCTCCAGGAAATGTTGGTGAGTCTAACACAGAAGCGAGCAATCGAGGAAATGCCAGAAAATCAAACGGGTTTTTTTCAGGAGGGTTTTTCTGGTCCCCAAGAAAACCGGGGGATGGAGGTTAGTAATCGATCTCTCCCCCATAAACGGTTTTCTTCGAGTGGTCACCTTTCAGATAGACACGGCCCAGGTGATAAAAAGGTCGTTACGGGAAGGGATGTGGGGTACCTCCATCGATCTCTCCGACGCTTACCTCCATATCCCCCTACACCACTCGACAAGAAAATTTCTGGCCTTTCAAGAAGGGAAAAAGCGATTTTGGTTTATGGCACTTCCCTTCAGTCTGGCTACGGCCCCGTACGTTTTCTCCAAGGTAATGAAGGTGTTGAAAACATGGGCAGGTCTAGAAGGAATCTTAGTCTCTCAGTACCTAGACGACGTGTTCCTGGCACATCAGGACAGACAGGTAGCCGAGTATCAAACTATGGCGTTAGTTCGCAAGGCATTAAAGGTAGGTCTAGTAGTGAACCTAGCCAAATCCGAACTAAGCCCAAAACAGTCAATCACCTTTCTAGGGGAATTGTGGGACCTGGCAATAGCAAGGGCGTTTCCTACGGCAGAGCGCTACCAGAAAATTGCGAAAGCCATAGGAAATATTCCCCCCGAGAAAAAGGTAAGGCTACAAGCCTTTTAGGTCTTTTGGTGGCTACAGAGAAGACAGTCCCTCTGGGCCGTCTCCATTACAGGCCATTTCAAAGTCAGGTGAGATGGGCACTGCATCAGGGTCGTTCAACCACAGCAAGGATGCAAGTTTCACAGGTAACCCTGCAAGCCCTACAGTGGTGGTGCGATGCACAAATCATGTCCGAAGGAATGCCATTTCAGCCCCCCACCCCAGAGATAGAGATTCAGACCGATGCCTCCCACTCGGAATGGGGAATTTATTGTCTCGGGCAGGAATGGAAGGGCAAATGGCCACCCTCACTCCAGATCTATCACATAAATTGGCTGGAACTCCGGGTAGTCTGGATTGCATTGGTCAAACTGGCCAAACAACTCAGAAACAGGGCAGTCCTATTTCGGTTAGACAATTCCACAGCCATAGCGTACCTCAACAAACAGGGGGGTACCAAATCTCGGTCCCTTTCCAAGTTAGCCTTTCAGATTCTCACAAAGGCCCGGGAGGAGCAGGTGACCATTTCAGCCCGTCATCTTGCCGGGAAACTAAACGTCTTAGCCGGTTTAGCTTCAAGACAGGGTCAAGTTATCAACACCGACTGGGTGACACGTCAGTCCCCATGGAGTACTCCGACTCTGGATCTGTTCGCAAATTCTATGACCGCCCGGCTTCTCCGGTACGTGTCCCCTTGCCCGGACCCAGCAGGTTGGTCAGTGGACGCTCTCAACTGTCAATGGCCACGGGACGAGGTGCTCTATGCCTTTCCCCACAAGCAATCTAATCGAATTGAAACCACCGTTTCTATTACTCATTGCCCCGTGGGCACCGGAAGCCCCGTGGTTCGCCCTCCTTCTCCATTGCAAGATTGTGAGGTCCATACAGATTCCGTGCCACAACGAAATGCTATTGCAACCCCACTGGCAATACTTCCACCCCTCCCCTCACTTACTGAATCTCCATCTTTGGTGTCTGACCAGTCCTTCTTGAAGAACAAGGGCTTTTCCAAACAGGTGAGGGAAAAGATAGTAAACAGTTACAAGGGCTCTACGGCCAAGGTTTACAGGTCTCGGTGGAATAAATTTGCTGCCTGGTGTAGCACTTCTAGGCTGGATCCATTTCAGGCTAGCCCAGCAGTGGTAGCGGACTTCCTCGACCACCTATTCATTGAGGAGAAATTAAAGGTAGGTTCCATCGAGGGCTATAGGGCCGCTATAGGGTCAAGACTCAAAGCATCCACAGGTTATGACCCGGGCGAAGATACATCTCTCTCACAACTAGTAAGACATTTTAAAGTTAATTCCCCACCCTGCCCATCCAACATAGCGCAGTGGGACTTATCTTTAGTCTTACGGTACCTCCAACGCCAGACATCTTTAGTAAAGACGTGATTTCAGCGAAAAACGCAACTTTAAAATTTACGTTTTTACTGGCTTTAGCGTCGGACAAAAGAAGAGGTGAAATTCATGCCCTGGACAGAAAGGTAAATAAAGATAAGGGTACGTGGGAGAAGGTCACCCTAGTTCCCAGAGCAGGTTTCATGGGAAAAACCAACATTATGACCCAAGGGATGGGAACATTTGATCACATCTCCCTCCCATCACTATCAGACGACCCCGAAATCGACGGCTTGGTCTCTTTGTGTCTCGTCAAGGCTTTGCGTCAGTATTTAGAAATGTCAGAGGCCTACAGCTCTAAAAATCAGAAGGCTCTCATCATTTCTTTTATGCTGAAATTTAACAAAGATCTGTCGAAACAGTCGATATCAAATTATATTAAAAAGATAATTTTGGCGGCCTATGACGAGGCACAAAGTGACACGAACCCGTCAAGGGAACTAAACGTCAAAGCCCATCAGGTATACAGGTAGCTAACTCCCTCAGGGCCGTGCGTAATGTGTCTCTTTCAGATATATTAAAAACAGGTTGCTGGACTTCCCCCAACTCGTTTGTTAAATACTATCTGAAAGACTTTTCACAAGATGAGTTGTCTGGTCTATATTCATTGGGACCTTTCGTGACCTTTCGTGTTGTAGGCCCTCATCTCCCAAGTTCAAGAACAACGGCAAGCAGAAGGGCAACTTCCCCAAGAACCGTAACGGGAACAGTAACAACAACCACAATCCACGAAAGTAACAACTTGCAAGAAGGACTCCCCTTCTTGCTCTGGTCATTTCGTTTCGCCAAGGTCCTTTGGACCATTTCGGTTCCGTGCTTATATTAAGCTACGGACAAACGCTGGACGGTTATTTTTAATTAAGCATTTATTTACTCCGAAGTGTTCAAAACTGTGCATGTAATAAGTGCAGCCCAGTCTTCGGTCTTACGGCTACTCGGGTCTAAAGTTTTATTCTCCTTTCTTCAAGTCTTTCAGAAAGAAAGTGGGGGACCGTTTCGGTCCCAACGTACTGTAGTGACCGTATACCCGTTGTGTCCGGAAGACCGAAAGACCGGTCGGTTGTCCTGCATATAAGACACCGCAGTGTCATTTTGGACTTATAGGACCATAACGGCCCCATATGGGAAAACAGTCACAAATTAGCTAAAGTTTGTCTGTATTTCATTTTATGACGATTTACAGTAGTTTTAGAACTATCTAGTCAATCTTTACTAGTTTATTTCGAATAAACGTGGTAAATTAGAATAATCTGGGAGAAAAGAAAATAGACAACGGTGTCTTTCTTTTTCCAAGTTTGATTAGCATGTCTTGTAAGACACTTCAGTCGCGTTACTCGAAGTGTCAATAAACTTAATTGTTCATCAATACATAGCAAGTGAATAGTGAGAACTTGAGGTAGGGATCCATCCGGTGGGCGGTTGGAGGGGGATGGTAATAGGATGATGGCATCCGGTGGGCGGTTGGAGGGGGATGGTAATAGGATGATGGCATGGTTGGAAGCCTTTCTCATCTCATCTGACAGTTGCTGTGATATTTTTTACTTTGTTCATGACTTTACCTTTTGTTAAAAGACCGGAATGGTACGCCTCTGGACTTTATTTAGGAAATCATTAAAAGAATTGAAACTTATCTGACAAGTTTTATTTCTTCTTCTTCTGCCTCGAGTGCCCAGCACTCCTGGTTATACAACGAGCTTTGACAAGCCATAGTGTAATTCGCGACCTTTTTGGGCAGTTCAAGAATGGCAGGCTCCCCTGCTCCGGACTCAAGTCCCATTAAAAGTGGAGATAAGCGAATTCTAAGCTTTTGCGAAGTAAAACTAACGTTTTATTTCGTAAAACGAGCTTTTACGAGTAAAAGCGCAATTCGCGTTCTCCACTTTTAAGTTTGATTTTAACCCGTCCCAATCCATCCCCAACTAGCCTGGGCGTGTTTTACCGCCGTTTAGGGCTAAAAAGGGAATGTCGTTTCTACGAGACTAGCAGACGACGTCTCGGGCATCCTGATTGGTCGAGGGATGGATGGAAGGGTTAAGTGATCTTGAACGATACCTCAAAAAGTTCTTTTTTATTTTGCGTGGTAAATATTACTGGAAGGGAACCCATTAAAAGTGGAGAACGCGATTTGCGCTTTTACTCGTAAAAGCTCGTTTTACGAAATAAAACGTTAGTTTTATAACATCATGTGGCCAAAGACCATTGACTGTGTCAGAACTTGAGCATTTCGTTTCATCACTTAAATCTACCGCTGTATACTTTTTTGCTCCAAAATACAGATTTTAGCGCCAAATAAAATGACACTATCGTTTTGGGATTAGTGTTTGCGAACTAAAATAGAAAAAAGTCAACGTTCTAAAAAATGTTAAATTTTATTCAAGGTACTCAGGCGTCCTCTGACGGTGTATGAAGTGAACCAACCGGCGGGATCCGCCATCGACTCCATAATGCTTGGAATGGCATCACAGGCTGCGGAGAAGGTGGATACCCATTTCTCTAAAGAAATCACAGTCAGGCTGTTTTCAGAAGATCCCCCTCGCGAACCTGGCCTTGACCTTCCGGCTTTGAACATCCATCGTGGACGCGATCATGGGATTCCAGGTATGCCGCTCCATATGAGTCTTACCAAGAATTATTTATCTCCATGAGTCTCGGTTAATTACAGTTGCTAACTCTAAAAAATATGCCAATTACTATTCAAAATATCACCCTATTGTAGTTTATAAGCAACTGACCATTACGATACCGGTTAAGTTGTATATACCGAAATGTGTTTCACAAATAAAATTAAACTTGAACGTCCAAAGCGTTTGTAATAATGTTGGCTGTATTTAAATCATTATGTGTTAGCCGAATTCCATTTCCCTAAGCCTGCGGCCTGTTGATTTGATGAGTAATATTGCGTCGTTTTATACCGTATTTTATGAAGCTTACAATCGCTGGAGAGAGTGGTGCGGACTTCCGATGGCCAGGGATTTTTACGACATGGGGGATGTTCCGTACGCAAACAGAGAGCAATTCAGCCAGCTTTACGAGTACATTTTACACTTTAGATAAGCCCATAGAGCTGTTACTCAGCTAATAAATAATTAAAAGTGTTTATTCTCCTGCACCTGTAAAAATGTAAAAGTAAAATTGATTTAGACGTTGATGTCCATAGAATGCCCTTTTAACATGTGATAATATTTTTTCGTTATATAATTTTAATTTTAATTCAAAATATAATGAGAGATCTTAATAAAATAAAGCAATGCAGATCTCATTCCCACTTGGAAACAAATAGGAATGAGTTTCTTGTTATTCTGCAAGTTTTTTACCCAGTTTTTCCTACACTTTTTGAAGCAGGAAGACAAAATGTGGCACATGTATAAAAGATGACCAGGCCTCGCCGAATCCGCCAAAAATTCTGACCTTGTAAAATAGATTTCTTTTCTCTCAAAGAGGGAGTTTTTTTATAGCTGGTTTCCTTATTTAAAAAATGGGGCGCGTGCATATGAAGTTACATGCGATGTGTGGACGTTAGATCTGTTGATGACGTCGATCTCTACGCGGCTGGTGTCGTGGAGGAACACGTCGCGGGTGGTGTCGTGGGGCCAACGTTCGCCTGTATCATTGCTACACAATTCCGAGATCTGCGTGTCGGCGATAGATTCTGGCATGAACGCGAAGACATCCATCACGGCTTTACTCCTGGTGCGCCATTTCTTTTGTTCCTTTCAATACGTTTTCATTCAGTAAATTTTATGCCAATTTCAAAGCGCAGTAAATTGCTTACATTTCACTTCTTTCGTAAACTTAAAGAAACAATCACAATGTGGTTTATACCGGGTTGTATCACTTTAAACTAGACTGAATACGCGTATTCCCTGAAATGTTTTGGGAATATGTGAATTCTCTGAAACCGTCAGGGAATAGTGTTTAGTGTAAATTTGGTGTAAATTTACTGCTATTGAAATGCAATCAGACTTGCCAAAAAATAATCGTTCGGATTCCTCGAGGAATAATGCATCAATTGCCCGAGAACATATGAGAGCTGTGTACACAGCGGAATTGCAATTTGTGAAAATTGCGATTTGTAATTCAGCTTATCTTCTGTTTTACAATTCGACTTTCAGTGAATAGCGTTTTCAACTTATTTAAAATTAAAGAATAATTCATCAATCTTCCAAGTAAGCGTAACTACATGTTTACCACGTGCTTTGTTTGTCAATTGACATTCCCATAAGCTTACATGAGATAAAATATGTTAACGATGTGTAGATGCTTATAATATGCATACCATATGCTCGTGACATTTTCAAATTTGCCACCATATCACGAAATGTATAAACAGTTCAGTTACGACGTGACATATTAGTAAGATGTTACGTAATGTGTGTCTAACATGTGTTTTTGTGTATCTGAATTCACATAACTGAACTACATGATGAACCGCATGTAGCCCTGCAGTCAAGTTATGGTTAAGGTTGTAGCAAGCACTTGAGTAACATGCGGCATTCAGTACTTGTAGTAAATTCAAAACATGTACTCATGTTTAGTACGGGATGCTTACGTTTGTTTACCCTTGCTTCCAGTGCTTTTGTAACTCTGAAATATTTATTTCACAGTCGTGAGGTACTGTATAATTCCACGCAGTTGAGGCTGTTTTTAAGATCGTATTAATATTGGTATATGTCGATAAAAGTTTAAATGGAGTGTTGCAAAGAAAGAATGCCATTTATATTGAGGCTATTAACGAATTAATGTACATTTTAGAGCAACTTCAAGAAATACGAAAAATGACATTTGCGAGGATTATATGTGACAACACCGACTATGTTGACACTATACAGAAGTTTGTGATGCTACAGCCCATCAACGAAGCTTTTCGGCGATTAGGGTAAGTCTGGCTATTATGTTAATACCGTATGCAACTGAGTGTTAGGAATTACATATGCATTTACGCGATTCAATTTTCACATAATATATAATAATGTTTTACTGCCCATTTGAATGGAAGTATAAGATCTAAATTTCACAGCTTGTGGAAATGACAAAACTTCGTTAAATAAAATGTTTTGACTTTCAAGTTTTTTTTACTTTTCTCTGATATTTTTGCTAATTTTAAATAACTGCAGTGCTAAAAATAAGACCTACCAATCGAACGCTAATTTAAGCTCGATTTGATGTTGTTCGTAATTTTGAAGTACCCGTGTATTTGCAGCACTCACAATTATCGGGAGGCCTATAGCCTGGCGTCACTTTATCATGGAGAGGATAACGAACGCCGTCCATGCACCCAAATACCACAGATGGATTTATCAAAATGGAGGGAGAGACCGTATTAACTGCTTCATCAATTCTCTTCTGTCCATGTAAAAAGTGTACTATATGTAGAATAGTTTTAGAATTATACACAAATGTGCAAAGATGAACTCCTGTATATGCCATAGAAGCAACTTTATCTGTGAATCTTAAAAAATATTTGTTTCAGCCGATTCAAGAAAATACCTAATCCATCCACTTTTAAATCTGCCTGTCCCGCAACTGAATTTATTAAAGCTAATTATAAAATTACACTATCAATATTTTACAGGTGTTAACTTTTCAGTAAGGAAAGATGTATCATGGCCTTTTAAAACATGTTTTAATTTAATCAAATAAAACAACCAACATAAATTCATTTTAACTTTAAAAGCATCAGATTTTATCTCGTTATATTATCGTTTAGTTAAATGAACTACAACACCACTCTCTCAAAATGTGCAATAAAACAGATAAAAATAATTTTAAAAGTCATTTTAATTTTTATAAAACTTCAAGTTTTTATAAACTTATATTTGGATAGAATATCAAGAACTCCTGAACAAATTACACTTCGTAGTTTTGTAATTGATGCCTCTTAAATAATTATTACAAAATATTAAATGTCATATTAAAGCAAAATAATTTATATCTGACTAATAAATTCTTTTAGGTCCTGATATTATATCTTGAATTACTGTTTGGTTTGGTTTACTATAAAATTGGATTATAACGTCATGTATTAATATAAAACTACTCAAAACAAAACACATTATTTTATCAGAAGCTACAACTCAATTCTTTAAAAAACTCTGATTATCAACAATGCCGACGTTATTAAAAGATATCAATCCACCAAACCTATGATTTTACCTAAAAAGTTGCATTGACGTCGGATATTTGTTCAAGGCATTATGTTAGGACAGAATTCTGCTGCATGATTCTGTGTATTTACTTACTCATAGAAGTGCTTTTCGAGTGAACACTCACTACCCTCTATAAACAGAACACTGAATGAAGCCACTTCTGTTGGCTCTTTCATCGTTCGACGTCTGAGAGTAACATCATTATTCAGACCCCTTTACATTTGTTTGAAGCAGCTATATACAAAGTGCTCGGAAGCAGCAAAGTGCATCCTGAATCTAATCGCAGTAACGAAATTATGCACAATCACTTAAAGCTGTACGGAAACAATATTTTTTCATTTGACAGTTGTCTTACATTTATTGAGATATACACATAATCCCGATAGACTCGGATATATTGTGGGAAAGTAAATATCTGTTCGTAGTACGGTAGCTGTCATAAAATTTACTATGAAATTGCATTGTGCAAACCAATCACTAATTTCTAAAACACCGATTTTAACTTTACTACAATAACTGACTTTCTAATTAAAATTTCAGAAACATATGAAAGGATTTATCTCCATGTGCGTCAAGTTTTATTTTTATGCGTTTTCTCTTAATATGTAAATATGAAATAAATACGAATAAATACAAATTAAGAACAAAATTCGAATAATTCTTTCAAGTTCTATTTGTTTAGAAAAGTTGATTCAGCTTCCAAGTTTTTGTCAGTTTTACAAAGCTTCTGCCGAAATGTATTTACATATCTGTACTGATAGATTTTCCCCAAAATGTTTATTTTAAAAACGAAAAAGTTGCAGTCATCTTTACAATTTAATGAATTGTATCCTGACACGTACATTGCTGTACATCCAAATCTTGTAAACATTAAAAAATGCTGCATTATTCTTTTACATATATAAACATTTTGTATTGGAATTTGGAACTGCTACTTGGCTGGTTTTTCCCATGGATTTTCGCCTATTTCTGAAATATTAAGCATTAAACCACATCAAAAAGCTGTTGTTGCGTGCGAAATATAAATTCTCAAATACGCAAATGGAGTCACATATTATATTTAGTAATAACAGAAATTCAATTTAAAGCTGTATTATTTAAACAAACTTTTCGTTGGTCAGCTGCAATCTTCTATATTTTCTATAGGTGTTATTTTGTCTACTTTTACAGTATACGTTTCTTGGAAATATTGTCAAGTGTACTTCTTTTGCAGTATACATTTACTGGCTACCTAATTTTGTGCACAATTTGTGTGTACTTGTTGCTCTAAGTTGGAATTAAGAAAAGCTGCAGCCAACCATCTGTATTGTACAATAACCAAATAGGCATAGGTAAACTCTTCTGTGGAACCTGAGCCTTATAAACGTGCTTTTATGAGAATAGTAGTAACAAAGGATGGTGTAGTTCTGCCTACGAACTTACGAGCATACTGTGTCACATGAAGTATAAAAGGTTGAATGTGACAAACAAGTCTCTCTAAATGAATGTATGATGTGAATACGTGACAAGCATGACAGATCCCACATAACTGTATCAAAAGCTAAATTGCTTTTATGAGGGACGATCTATCGAAGTATTTATCAGTACCATATGCCACTTTCTCATGCACAGGGTTCTGTGCTTTTTATTTATCTCCAATAAAGTTGCCCTATTCCCCTTACCTTTTCATTCCATTAGTATATTATTGATGGCTTACTGACTTACATCAATGACCATTAATGTAATGTGCAATATTTTACATTATTTCCCTGCTGTACACACATTTTCAAACATCTTTAGGATCTGTTTATTATGAAAGTGCCTTACATGAATCTGAGTTGTATGATAAATGTGAAAGTTTTCATTGCGACTCATTAAAGCTGGATACTGCAAGAAATATATCCAAAATATGTCGTAGAATTGTTTGATTGTTGAGCATTTCATTTTGTTACTTTACTGCTCTTAAGAATTGTACACAGGGTCTCACTTCTTTTCAGCAAATTATTACGATCAAAGAAAAGAAAAATCAAACACAATCTACCCAAATAAACCAAAGTTATATTTTAAGTGGTGCAATATAAACAGATTAAAAATAGCACTGCATCAAAGAATATATTTGCTCGCGTGTCACACACCACGATGCTTTTCATCAAAGAGCATGGCAATGGAGTTTCTTGGAGAACCCACTTAAACAAACACGCAATGAGTGATGTGACCGATATAACGTACTAGAGTATCACTACTCTTTCACACCGTGCCATATAACGAGTATGATTCGTGCTGGGATGCAATTACTTGGTATACCCCGTTAACTCATTATTGTTGTTGCACTTTCCCGGATTACTTGATATACCTTAATCTGTACTTTCCTTGAATTTTAAACTTTATTTTAAAATCTTTGTAGTTTTCAGAAAAATCCTTAATAATCCTTTTAATTCCTTATGCTGTTTTTTGCTGGTCCGCTTTGCTTCTGAGAAGATTACATTAGGACATTTCGGTTGTTACTTTTAATCTTTGCTCTTACCTTTACTCTTCAAAAAGGAAAGTATTTCCTGTTGTCTGACATAAGTGGCAGAACCCCACATTTTTGTGGAAGTGTATGCGGTTTTTCCTTTTTTGGTTTTTACTGTAACATCAGCACCCTTTTCTTCCACAAGCCATCGAACTGTTTCTTGATGTGGAAAAAGTAATTAAGCACAGAACAAGCGATATTCAATGTAAAATTTTATGTAACTGTTTAATTTTTATCTCAAAAGCCTAAACAATTTATCATTTTCTTAAAAAACAGGCGAACGAAATTAGATTGCTATTTTTACTGAGGTTATGTCAATGCTCGAGTTGAGTCAATACAATTATATACTGCAGTACAAATCTCTATTAGAAAATGTAATGTATCTGTTTCCAATGAGTTCATTTGCTTCATACCTAAGTGTCCGTTCCTAGCTGCATGGTGAACCGTTGTACATCCGTTGTTGTCTTGCTGATTTACGCTGCAGCCCTTTTCCAATAAAGCCTATTTTGTTGCATGAATAAAAAATACGGAAAAACAAACATGATACAGTTTAAATTTATGTCTTACTGTAAAACAGACAAACACACAAACACGCATAAACACATATACATTCAATGAAAGTCATCAATGTTTCCAAATTTTGGGTGATATCTCGCATTATATACAAGATATCTAAATTTAATCGAATAATACATAGCTCAGCATTAGTGAGAAAAGACTCCTTGTAAAATATGCTACTGTGAATTAGCTGCAGAAAACAATACTTAGTCAAAAAGGACTCCACTTACATTGAGAAATGGGATGTGACCACCCGCAGCTGCTTTGTGGAGGGCATTCATGCCTGTGACGTCAGCTCGCTCTGGGTCCTACAAAATTATAAAGAGTCAAGTGAATGACCTTAACGATCAGATTTGTTTGGCAAATCCATACACAACGTTTCTTAAAGTTGCTCGTCAGGTCAAAAGAGGATAATATCAAAGCATTGACCACTTGTCTTTTGGAATTTTCCTGTCATTCGCTTACTTGCAAGGACAGGCTCCGGAAACTCTCTTACGTAAATACTCACAAAATAGTGACGCTGCGCATTTGGTTAAGATAAAATAGGAATAAAGACAAGGCAGTAGAGAATGTCCACTAAAACATGTGTATGCTTGCGTGACACATTCCGCGATCTCTTGTATGAAACAGCTGGTAAATCAAGTTGCTAAACTGACATGCAGTTTGTCTATTCTTCTCAAACAAAGTTGGTCGTTTTTGTAATAAACGTCATTCAATACATTGCTATTTTTGGTATCTTCCTTTGTATATACGTTGTTTTTTGCTTTGCATTTTGATCATGTAAATGAAAACAAAGGCGAAAACAAAAATTGATCTCCACAACTTCAGATCAACTGCTGTATATGTGCGAACTCTTTTCTTGAGTACCCCTGAGTATTTACTCTTACTACTGATACGGTTAATTCTTTTGCTTACACGAGGCAAAACCCCTACTCTCGCCTCCTTCAGTCTGCACAAAACAACCCCGTACTGAGGTAATGTTATTATTTTTTACTGAACTTTTAAGTCTGTATGCCTGTAAACACAATTGAGAGAGAGAGAGAGAGAGAGAGAGAGAGAGAGAGAGAGAGAGAGAGAGAGAGAGAGAGAGAGAGAGAGAGACTGTGACTAAATAATTCACCAGAAAGTTTCAATATTTATCGGACAGAGAAACATCTTACAAATAATTTACCTGTCCCTTATCCAGTGCCAGCTTGAGTTCACGCAAATCCCCGTAAAATGCTGCAAGTAACAAGTAAAACATGGATACGTCTTATAGATACCTCTAATAATGTTATTATATCTTTGCTGCTCAAGATAGAATGGCATTTGGGCTCCTGTGACTTCGTTACAATGTTTAGTTTTTGGTTCATATTAGTTGATAATTGCTGTACGATGCAGACAAAAATACTGTAAACTTCGGCGTCCTTCAAATGATTCTATATTCATCCACCAAGCTCCCTTTAATTTAGTGTAACCTCTTCTCGAAGCTTTTCATTAATTAACTCTAAACGTCACCTTTCAATCATCTGTCGAATTGCTTCTCACTTGCCTGTTAATTTTGCATAGATACGCTCAGATGGTTAAACAATAAGTATTGTACTTCTTACCTGCATGGTGTATATTTGGATCGTTAATACAATCCATATCTAAAAAAATACTTAAAAATGCTTAAACTGTATTTGTTGGCGAGTATAAGTGATAGTGTTCTATTTAAAATGCAACAGATAAATCTAAAATTGTGGAAGTTTGTTCTTATTTTGTCTATATTTTTTATCCACACAAAGAATCAAATAGTATTATAACAATCTTTAAAAGTTCTTTCTCTTTCAACGCATCAGTAATCAAACATTGGTGTTGTTATACCATCTAAAAGTAACCATTGACTACCTCAAGAAAGAAGATATCTTACGATAAATGCACCCTTAATGTGCCCTTGATGCGCTCGTTTTGCGCTACAACAAAAAATCTTTTTTAAATTTAAATTGTTTGTTTATCTTGTTTTATAAATATCCATGAAGCAATTTCGCGATTTTTACTTATGTGTTCCTGACTGGTCACTGACGCAGAAAGTGGGAGAAAACCTCTTGAGCTCCAATGTAATAAAGCTTCCCATCTCACATAATATCCCATAGCAATGGAGACACAGTGCTTGGTTTTTATTGCCCTTGACTAAATAGTTTCTAAGGGATGATTTCAAATCGGTTCTTGGCACTCCATAGCAACTACTGCAAAGATACAACAAAGACAAACTGTTTAATTTAGATAGATTGTAATCATTAAAATTATTTGCAGTATTGATTGGTTTTCCGCGACATTGTTTTTGAAAACCAAGCAATACTTTAACAGTTCTAATGATTATAAAGCCATAAATAAGTATTTTAAAAGGAAACGGTTTTATCTTTGTTGTACCTTTGAGCTAGTTGCAATATTTCACAATGTTATTATAATATTTCAAAGAAAAGTTGTTCAAGTATGAAACTGTTTCTTGCGATTGTCCCCTTTAAAGATATAAATTGACTGAACAAAGTTTTTGTGACACATTCAATACCAAGTGTCCCGCGTGGTCACGCACGATGTGGTTACCATGCGTGACCATGACTTTTGAAAAGTATCCCTAAATGTGATTGCTAAATTTGAAATAACGCCACATTTTTAACCAAACGCAGAGTGCAGTTCCGAAAGAACCGCGCCCCCTTTCTTTTTGTTGGAAAGTCAGTCACGGACGCGGACCGCGTGTAGCCTCGCAATTACCTTCCATCTCTGTGCATAATTAAGGATATATGAATATCGATCATTCAGTTCATAATATCTGCCAAAATAATTGTTTGCCTAGTTTACAATTCTAGTTTTTAACTTGGATTTATTCATTCCTTTGGCTGAGTTTACTGATTTTAAAGAAATGTGTAAAATGTTTTGGCTGATGACAATAATTGAAAATATGTTTCCAGAATGAATATATTGGGCCGTTAAACCGAAAATGGTCAGCGATGTTTGCTTAGAAAGAATTATCCAAGCACTGATTCTCATGCTATTTTTCAGTGAGCATCCAGTTTTGAAATAGGCCCCATCTGCACTCTCTTGGAAGTTAATGTGTTGCTTTCATAAAGATTAGTGGCGTGGGAGAATTGCAGCAGAGCTTTTTGTGTGGTTTGCAGTGGATTGGTAACAGCAAATACATAAAAAGGCTTCGCAATCGATGAAGACTTCGGCAAATTAGCTCCCAAAGTTATTATATGTCGGCACAAAGCTTTGTCATTTCTATTAATTACAGCAACTGTATTTGCAGGTGGGTCTTTTAGGGGTCATCTACTAACCTGTAGAAAGACACGTTTTAGGGATCGTTATCACGCAAGTTTGCAATTAATTTACATTCAGTAGCAAGAATGTTCATATTCAACCGAGAAAAGATGATGGCACTCGACAAATACATCAAACACCTCTTCATTACTCAATTGGAAGACAGGTGTGGTTAAATTTAGAAATAATTTTAAAAAATAAAAGTTTAGCAATCGTTCAAAATTATAAACTGAAATCTTAAATCTAAACAATTCAGTTTTCACGGACTATCAGGATTGAAAAAAAAAACAATTCAGTAGAAACTCGGAAAACCGGACAGTGGTGGTACTGGCAATATTTGTCAGGTATTTCGAGTTGTCCGGATTTTTTAGTATTTGTATTTTTAACTCAGTTTGTGATGCTGTAAAATTAAAATACGTGTAACCCTGGATGAATGAATTTATTGATAAACCTGAATCAGTGTCATACATATCTAATAAATAACTCTACTGACAACTACATTAACATACATGTATACAGACATGCATTAGATCTTAGTAAATAACTCCTCAATTGAGGTGTGCTTTTTTCTTTAAATTCATGTCTGTCTGATATAAACCATCTCTGGAGTATCAAGAGATAAAGTACATGCCGATTCGTCCCCTCCCCAAGTGCGGTACTCAGTGGCTTCAGGATTATTTCTTGACACTTTTTGTCAAAAGTGATGGTGAACACAGAGGCACATCTCGCAATTTGCCAGGCTGCATATTATACAATAGCTAAACATGCTGGGTTCCTAAGATAAATATTCATCCCTCATTAGGATAGTCCGGTATTTTGAATATTTTTATACAGCAAAACCTCATTTTGGGACTGGAAATGTCCGGTATTCGGAATTCCGAGGTATCCGCTTTTCTAAGGTTTCCTTAATACACAAGTATATGGAAGTTTAAACTCACTGAAAAAAACCTGTCGGATTTAGTAAGCTGCTCGATGTATCGGAAAAAATGGCAAAGTGAAAAAAGGAAAAAATGGCAAATTTTGCAGGCTTCACTGAAGTTCAGTCGAAACAAAGAAATTGCCTACCTTGACTACTCAGGATCAAAGAAAGTCCAATCAAAACCACTTAATGCCACTTGATGTCAGGGTATTTGGGGTGCAAGCAAAAATGGCAAAACATTATCCCTGTGTGCGGCACCGTTAATCCTTTGGATGCTCGGGTGCCAAAGTAACAATACATCTACTTGAGGTGCATCAGGCAATACTTATTCGCTGTGTGTACAATGCGGTTAATCTTTCGGATACTCGGGTGTCAACGTAACAAAACATTTATTTGGGCTGCCTTAGACAAAACTTAAACCCTGTGTATACAGTGTTGCTAATCTTATGAATGTTCGGGTGCCGTCACAACAATACATTTGTTAGGGCCGTTCTCTAGAATGAGCAACATGCTCGTGATATTACGCTTAAGAATAAATTTGACAAATGTGATAAAATTTTTATTTTGTTATTTTGCCATTTTTCCGTTTTTTTCACTTTGCCATTTTTTCCGTTGCCATTATTTCCACTTGCCATATTTTCCGTTGCCATTATTTCCGTTGCCATTTTTTCCGTTGCCATTTTTTCCTACACCCTTGTGAAGATACCCGTTTGCTGTGCGTAACAAACATTGTTCAGAACTGCACGATTCGTTCACAGGCCTTTTACGCGTACCCGTATCGAATACAAAGCACCCAGTCCCATGATCTATGCCTATTACGGTCCACTGTATTCGATTATTCGGGTTGATTGGGCTTTTTATCTGACCTACAAACTTTCGGAGTATTGAGTTTTCGGAATACTGAACCTTCGGAGTTTTTCAAGAACGAAAATTGGTTTGTCTTGGCAAATATGCCTGAAAAGGTGTTTCGGAGTTTAGAACTGTCGGACAAGTGGAACATGGGAGTGCATGGACGTCGGAGTGCTGACACTTCGGACTTCTAACCCTTCGGAAAAATGGGCAGTCGCCACTTTGAGTATATAAGCCATTTCTTTTGTAACACAAATTCGCAGGTTCTTTGTGGAAAAGCTCACAACTCGTAAATGACATTATTTCAGATGATGGAAAACTTAGTACTGAGACTGTTGCCTTCAATAGTCGAATGTACGAGCCGGAAAACAAATGATAAGTGATAGAAAATAGCGAGCAGTGGCAACTCTAGTGAGCATTGACAACAAAGAGAAAGGACAAAGTTCTACCTCACTAATTCGAAGCTGAAGTTATTACAAAGTAATTTTGAGGCCAGACGCGGCCCGCGAGGAGTTTCGTAAAAAGAGGGGAGATAATTTTCATTCAGTACTCCGCGTTTCCTTCATAAGGGGGGTTCTTTCGGAAGTACACTCAGCGTTTGGTTAAAAAGGGGGGTATTATTTCAAACTGGGCATCCGCGTTTTTGGGTCCTTCTAAAAGTTATTGACAAGCATGATGATCAGTTGGTACGAGAGTGATCAATGAATCACGCGTCATTCCGCGGGATGACCTCGAGATGACAATGCTGGCACTCCTTGCGTGACAGTGGTCTTGTCATTTCAGCAGAGAAGTCATGCAAAAGATCTTTCACACCTTTGCTGTTTGTGTTACAGCTAGCTCTTAAAACACTGAGTTGTTCCATTAACGTTTGATAGACTTCCACCCGATATTGGATCAATGTCGGATTTTGATTAATTGTGGAAGTCGAAACAGGTTCTACTTCCTGACGTTTAAGCAAAGTTGCATAAACAAGGTTTTTTTCCCTGCGTTTTATAGAGGTCGGGAGAGCAATATCGTACAGATGTTGGGGGAAAATTTTAGTCTAGAATCACCATCTAGACAGTGAAAATGATAAGGTGTCGTGGTCACCCAACGTCAATACCCCCCCCCCCCTTTTTTGTCATCCGGTAAAGCAGGATTTATATGAAGTCAATTTTCACGAATATTTGTGAAACGCCTAGATTCGAAGCGATCTATCGATTATGCATAGGAGAAAATTTGGTTTTTGTTACTAAAAAAGCAGGATCTAAACAGCGTTGCCAATCTAAAATCTATTCGGAACTGTATCAAAAACGTTGATTAAACATTAATAAAAACCAAATTACAATCAGATTCAATGATACAGTTCGGTCGACGTCGCAACCTCAAATCGGCGTTGAATCGATGTCAGAATATGTACTGATATATTTCTACGAATATATATTTCCACTTATTTACTAACGTTAGCAAAAAGAGAAAAATAACGTTAGCAAAATAATCTAGCTAGGTCCAACACTGAATTAAGGTTTGCTTGGAAATAAGGGCACCTTTCCCCAGTCCCACTCCAATTGTCTCTAATAAAAGAAAACACCGAAATAGGACTTCGTCGGAATTCTGTCCATTCCCACAGATGATCTTATTTCCGGGGGTTCTGGGGGCAATCTGGATCGCACCGGAAGAACAATCGCTCATTTGTCCTATCAAAGACAGGCATTCAAATTAACCAGGAATTTATAAATACACAGGGGACAAATACAACTGGGACAAAGTACCGCTAAGAAAAGCGCCGTTGGACAAATGGGGCTGTAGAACTGTGATCTTTGTGTCGAGGTACCTATCCGCCGGCGGCACTTGTCCTGGTGGAGACTGTCCAGCGGCACTTTTCCGAATGACACATGCCCCCAATCCATCACAGAGTACAACTATAATTCTTTTTTTTCACATTTTTAAAATGCTTGGTCATAACGAAGTAAACATTCTGAGGTCGATCCAACGTCGAATTCTGGCAACCGAAAACATGATGAGATTGTGATCCGACGTCTTTACAACATAGTTACAATAACATGTTTCGGACATATATACAACGTCTCTACCAAAAGCTATGTTTAAATAACATTGCTTATACAAAGTCTGTTCCAGTCAAAGATGTTGAACAAACGTCGAAAAATACGCTTACGAAGCCGCAAGATACGTGTTTTTTTTTCTTTTTTATTTATTTATGTTTTGCCGCGAACAATCAAAGCCAATTTTTTAACCAGCCCTAATGCTACGATTTTGTCGTGACGACGCTGTAACCTCAAACTGACATTACGTCATGTTTGCTGGGATTCTTTTTCTTGTGATCACATTGTAATGTGTTATTATATCTCGGCATAGAACGCCGTTCTCACTGATACAACAGCGCATGTATAAACGCACAACAGCGCATGTATAAACGCACAACAACGCATGTATAAACGCACAACAGCGCATGTATAAATGCACAACGGCGCATGTATAAACGCACAACAGCGCATGTATAAACGCACAGCAGCGCATGTATAAACGCACAACAGCGCATGTATAAATTCACAACGGCACATGTATAAACGCACAACAGCGCATGTATAAATGCACAACGGCACATGTATAAACGCACAACAGCGCATGTATAAACGCACAGCAGCGCATGTATAACGCACAGCAGCGCATGTATAAACGCACAACAGCGCATGTATAAATGCACAACAACGCATGTATAAACGCACAACAGCGCATGTATAAATGCACAACGGCGCATGTATAAACGCACAACAGCGCATGTATAAACGCACAGCAGCGCATGTATAAACGCACAACAGCGCATGTATAAACGCACAACAGCGCATGTATACAAGCGACACTGAATGCGTTCTGAATTACAAATAAATCCTGTCATCACATTAACGGGACATTAGAGCCACAGGATTAGGGTTTTCGTTGATGTCTCATAAAGCCTTATACACGGGATCTATTGTAGAAGAAGTTGTAAAAAATAACAAAAAATTCTAATAGTATGTTATAAAACATGGCGCTTGCATGTTAAGCATGGAAAAGTTAAAAAAATTAAATCCTGGTAAATTATCGAATATATACTACTACGAAATAACTATTATTTGAATATCCGTGCATAACTTATCATTCACAACTTTTGAGTTGCTAAAGGGTCTGATTTTAACTACTTTAGCAAGAGTCTGTTGTTATTTGGTATTTTATTGTTAATTCAACGCTTTGAAACGAAAATAATTTGGCCAGTGAACAGCTACATATTCGGGTTTGGCAAAGTATACTTAAAAAAAGAAAACAAAAACAATAAAAAAAAACAACAGCAACAACAACAAAAACGAAAGCAACTTCAAACGAGCATACTTCGTTATGTTTGCCCCTTGAAGATCATAGACATTCTGATAACCTCTGAACACTTCGCTTCAAGTCACCTGGACTTAGATTCGTTCTCCTTCAGTTTCATCGTAAGTGCGAAATGGAGGCTCTGATATTCTATTTTAGTATATTTATCTTTAAATGAACAGAAATAGATCACTCTTTTCATTTTATATTTAATTGTCACAGTAAGTACAGTTATGTAAATCACCTTAAGTTGTTCCAGCCAGAGTGTAAACCATACTTTGCCTCGGGGGGGGGGGGGGGGGGGGGAGACCATTTTGGTTATTTAGTCCCAACAGGCTGTCGTAACGGAGTTTGATATGTATCGTAAAATAAGGCAGTAAAGTGCTATAACTGTCATTCTCAGCCGGATATTTCTCCGGTGGCAAACGTCACTCGGCAGCCATTTGTTTTGGTCCACAAACTGTAAATCTTTAATAGCGCTCACCGGAAATGGGAGCCAAAGCGGGAGAAACTCAAATTTAATGTAAAAGCCTTTTCTGGCGCGTTGTTGTTTTCTTCTTTTCAAATGAGAGGTTCTCTCCCATGTATTTCACAGCGTTAACTAATTATTCAAATCAATATACTTTTTCTTTATTCGGCTTTTTGATAAGCTATGTTCTAGAGTAGATCGTTTAAAGTGAAAATTGGCGACGCCAAAACGGCGATTTTCGTCACATTTAACACGTAGATACTGATTCCGCTTGAATGCCCCAAATCATCTAGCAGTGCGTTTGAAATCAATTCCCAGCAGAAATTAAGAAAAGAAGAAAAATGGACAGGGAATAGCCATGAGCGAGGCACAGAAGTAAAAAAAAATGATCAAAACACAATCAATGTACATATTTTATGAATAGTTGGCATCATTTATTGAGAGGGAGGCCAGAGGGGCCTTTCTTTCTTTTTTCTTAAACAAATTGCGCCATGATCTTATTTTTCCTTGAGTTTTCTTTTGCCATGGAATATTTCTTTTTCAATTGGCCTGTGTTGCATTCCCTTATGTTTAACACAGTTCTGGGTTGGCCATGTTCATACACAAAGTCCACCAACAAATACTGGTGACACGTGTTTGATTGCCGGATATGCAATACTGAACAGAATGAAAAAAAAATGGCCAGAAGTGCCTTCTTCAATACATCAGGGCTAAATAAGTCAATGATCCGCACTGGTCTTTTGCCTATGATCAATATGGATAGCTGTGATCTTCTAAATCCTAGGCTCAAACTGAGTCGTGGTGCCTAATGCCCTTTCGGGACAAAAAGCGTCCAGAACCCGACACCTGAGAGCGCTGAGTAAATATCTCTTGTGCATAATATCAAAAGGTCTTTGCTCTCTTTCTTGCACTATTCGTTTGACAAGGTTCTGTTGGTATGATTTACATATGCAGGATATATACAATTGCTCTCAGGTCGAATAAGCGAATGTTATGACATTTGCTATGAATACGAGTCCTTATTGTTTGACGTGAGCACCAAATCAATACGCGAGCACATATACGGGACCTAATATCAGCCTTGACAACACCAGCAAAATAACACACAGGTAGACCTGTAATAGTCCCGTTGTTGTGTGTGTTACATGGAATATGACTGAAATAAAAACTGGAAATTTTATGTCGAAATAAAAAAGGGTAGGTGATATACTATTTTATGAATTCCATGTCATCTTAATAACTGAAAAAAAAGGTCATTAATAGGTACAAATTGGTTCTTCTGCGGTGTGCAATGAGCAAAGCAAGCAGAATTTTGGTCCATCGGGCGTGTTATTGCGATATCACTTACCCCGAGAATCTTCAAATGGAACACGAATATTTGTTAATATATTGGGATATCTGAGGAAATTTCTGTCTTCGCTTTGCCGTCTTTTGGCCGTTTTACGTTGCAAATCCGACGTTAAAACAACCAAGCACAGTGCTGACATCTGAAACGTAAGGCTGGATTCGAAACGTTATAATATAGTTAAAGTAAATTACTTGCAAATTATAAACAATTGTTGTCCTATATATAATCATAGCCAACAAAAAAAAAGAAGTAAATATTTAAGCACCACTGATTTTTCTGCAGAACAACTTGTATTGCTTTTACACTTTGTTTTCAAACTGTTCTTGTGAGCGATAATAAAGACGCCAACGTAGCTTCCGGATTTCTTTCAACGTTCTCCTTGAACTGACTTCGAAAGTCCTATTTCTACGGAAGCGTGGAAGGGACACTTCAGTTCATACTTCATACCTCAATTATTCATATGTAGTACATATGAACTACATATGAATTACATTTGAATTACATATGCAGTACATATGTAGTACATATGAACTACATATGAAGTACATTTGAATTACATATGCAGTACATATGTAGTACATATGAACTACATAAGTACTACATATGTATAGTTTAGATATGAAGTATGAAGTGAAATGTCCCTTCCACGCTTCCGTATATTTCAAATGTCAAAACGATTTCACATTCAGTTCTGTGAAGAATTGATTGGTTGGGGCAATAGTTTAATGGCTTAAATCGTCCCAAGTCCTATTCGGGACTTCGCTTTTTGGACGTCGCGACGACTGGCTTTTGAGGCGACAGTTTGTATCAGGTTTCTGGTTCGGGCTAAAAATTTTTACATTCCTATTTATGAAAATCCGTCTAATAATTTATTTACGAAATGAATTCGATTCAATCCCAATGCTAGAAATTTATTCGAAAATCGACGTCACATATCCGATGTCGGAAAACGACGTTAATTGCTTAATGGAAAACGACCTAAATAGCACCTCCTTCATCGAAATGTTTTTTGTCTGTGTTAAAATTTTGGTCATTCGCAGCTAAAAATTTTAACCAACATTTTTTTACCTTAAATGAGAAAAAGGTTTTGACGTTTGACGTCATTCATGAAGCCTATAGAGCTGCATAATCTATCACCTGAAGAAGCGTGATATTTTATGTAACGGTTCCTGCCAACTTCAGACTACATTGATTTGTCTTTTGAATTTCCCCAGATTTTTTCATCAGGAAAGCACAAAATCAATCAGGCCTATAGACTATCAGATTTCTATTTAGAAGTTTATTTCAGACTGATTTAGTACAGAGACACCCAAAAATCAATATCCCCAAAGATGGGGATAATCATTCCAGAGTATGGTATAGTCTAGGTTTTCCGAAAACCCCTGCTTAAAAAATAATAAAGTGCATTTTATAAACAAGGTCAAGGGCTATTCATAAAGTACGCGCCCACAACTTCCGGATTGTCATCTTAATCTTACGAATAATTTGTGATGTCATCCATATCGTGCAGGGTTAATTACATTCTTGGGTCAAGCTGGACGTAGAGTTCTACTTTCTGTGGAAAGAAATCATTGATCACTTAAATAATAGCCATTTAACTTTGAGAAAATAAGCTGTTCTATTTCGTTGGGTACGCTCGATAAAATAAGCGTAAAAACTGAAATAAAAGGCATAAAAGATTCCTGGAGTTTCATGGCTAGAGGAAATGTAAAAAGAAAGATAAAATAAGATTGCGATAGACGACATTTATTAACCTGTCGGTATAGTGTATATTATTTTGCACGGGTATCCATGGACATCAACGAGGCTTCTTTCAAATTTTGAAGAGCGCTCTTTGCGGGATCTTTACACAGACGTTTCCTAGGGGATGTAGACCAAAGTCCATTCAACGACATTTTTGAAAGGCCGTAAATGAAATACTTAAATGAATCACAGCTTTACGAAGATTAGTAGTTTGGATTTTTTTGATGATACAGTAAAAAGTCACCCTTTCACCAAAGATTTCAAAACATGTAGTTCTGTTTGTTTGTTTTTTTTTTTTTTTTGGTCAACATCCTGTTTCTGTTTCTGTGTATTTTGAACTAATTGGTTCGAATTAGCGGACACTATTTTGTGTATGTATGAGCAAGTAAAAAATAATGTCACATTAAAATAAACAATGCTTATTTCAAATTTAGTTAATTTAAAGAATTTGTTTATATTAAATTTGAGAAACGAGTTGTTTCTTTTAAAGTTACAGTATTATTTTATTTGTTCATACATACATACATAATATATTGTTGTGCAGATTAGAATGAATTAGTGAAAAATACACGGATAGTATTTATAATGAAAAAGATGTGAAAATAAAACAAGGAAACACTTTGAATTTAATTTATTAGTAAATAAATTGCTGTCTTATGACCTTTTTCTTCCTTGCTAATTGCCACTTTTTCTGTTGGGTTCGAAATCACTGCGGCGCTTTCCGTAGAGTGCAGTGTCCTTGGCATTTTATCTACAGACCAAACGTTGTTTTTTGGTGCGTTAAATGTGGTGCCCAACTAAAAAATCTATTTAATTTTTCAGATGTGAAGTGGAGCGCTTAACGTATCAAGATGCCGACAGTATCATTAACTGCAAAGGACCTGCGCCAAATTCTTGAAAACTCCAGAACTTATGATGCCTTTGCTCGTAGCAGGCCTATCAGTGCCACAGTGCCTGCTTATGATAAAAGGAATCGGCAGAGAAATAGGTCGAGAAGTAGGTCAAGGTCAAGGTCAAGGGCCAGAACCATGAGTCAGTCACGTGCACCGAATCGGTTGTGCCGCTGTTGTAACTCAAAGGAATGTGAAGTACGTCAGCCTTTGCCACCGGGATTACCACGGCCGCAAAGTGCGAAAACGCGCCCACAGAGTGCGAAAACGCGGCCTCAGAGTGCGAAAACGCGCCCACAGAGTGCTAATGCTGCTGGGCGTGAAAGGCCCAAGAGTGCCCAAACGCGGCCCCTAAGTGCTAAACCGGGCTTACCCAATCGACCGTCAAGTGCCCATGTGAGGTCAAATTGCACTGACGAATGGAGCCCGAAGCAAATGGATTTCACTGGACTTAGTAACATGATGCGTAAAATAACTTTTCAACCAACGCGAAAATGGAAGTCAAAATCACCTAGTCGTGAAAACAACAAAAAGAAAAATGAAACTGTTACTGAGGAACGTGCGTTCAAAGAACCTGTCATTGATACCAATATGCTACGGAAATCGCGTTCTTCAACTTACACAAAGTTCAAATATCCAGAAAAATACCACATGTCATCAATGAATAGACATTTAAACATGCAGGAAAATATACCACAGTGTCTAAGAAAGTTCCCGCGATATATTAACCAGCCGACAAGACATAATTGCAATTATAACCCACATGGTGCTGCAGTCTCTTGGGTTACAGCCCATAATATAAAATCTGGTAATCTGCCGCCACAGATTTCATATAAAACCCGGGCGCGGGAGCGCAGTGCGGTGCTTCAGACCTCTTTTGAACCATCACCGCGCGCAGACCTTAATGTCATCGGTTTCGACACATACCGGGACGACTCTGATGGTGAAGAAAAAGAACGCAATGGGACATTCAGTTATGTATACCAGCCGGGGCAAAGTGACATCATTCTGGATATGGATGACCTCGAGTGCGACGACATCAATGGCAATGCGGACGAGCGGGCAACCAACCCCGATCCTATCAACACGGGCGCGCAAGCAACCAGCACTGAACCACAGACTGGTAATGTATTCGACGATGCTGAGCTGTTAGATGCGCAACGCACGGTTGTTGAAGATGACCCGATAACAACAGTAGAGGTAGCTCCCGTGCATGTCGCGAACTCGGATGCTGAGATAGAAGATGACATTGTAGAAGAAATAGAAGGCGTTGAAACGATACAACGCACAAAATCGCAGGAAGATTTCGATAAGATCGTGGAAAGAATAATTAGCAAACCTGCCGATGAGGCAGAAATACGTTCGCCGTCACCGAAACGACCCGACGCCCCATTGAGCCACATTCGTGATATTGACCATGAACCAAAAAATGGGTTTTCTTACAGACCAGCTTCGCTCCTTTATTCAGACGATGAGAGCATACCGGAAGAAATATAATAATAGGTATTTATATTTTTACGACAGGAAAAAACTTCTGTAGGTACTCAGCCCTGGTAACTAAAATCGCTGAAAAAATACGAGTTTAGCCTCACAAAATTGGGATAAAAAGGAGGGAAAAATAAATCGATCGGGTTCTTAAAATTGCAAAGTAAAAATTGAGTAGGTCGAAAAGTCCCATAACGTTTGCCCTGGTGATTACCCGCATTGTATTTTCTTAATACAAAATATTAAAATCTGCAAAACCTATTACTGCAAATGTACCGTAGATGAAATGACCCTATTGTGACATGGAAATTTATGAATTTAACAACAGACCGTGTCTTCCCATTGAAAGTATTTTGGTCCATGCTGGCTTAAAACAAAATTCCGAAATAAAAAAGTTTGGCCCTGGCGACTCTCAAAATTAAAACTGTCTCGAAATTCTGGTAGAGAAGCAAGACTTTTTACTCCTTGGTCTAATATTTTTTAAAAGTTAAGCAGCCGTTTCAGTTTATGAAATGATTTTTTTTATATGATAAAGTCTGTGATATATTTACTTACTATAGATAAACAGTGTGAAACTATCATATTTTTAATTTTAGCCTTGAATTGGCTAAATCAATGGATGACAACAGTGCATGGGGTGGGGGTGGAAGGGAATGAGGGTGGGGGGGTGAAGGGTTATAAGCAGAATGGGGGGGGGGGCGGGCGATGGGTAGCATTCTATGTGACAAAACACAGCAAATCTTTCTTCGTCTGAATATTTATATGATTCCATCCCTTGTTGAACTATGCTTTACATTTCTATTTAAAAAAAACCCTGGCTGCCATTCGTAAAGAACATACACAAAATTTCGACATTCCTTAGACTTCCCTGTACGCAAAATTGATTACGCGCAGGGAAGGCTAATTGTTAAAACTTAAGCATCCGTTTCAGTTTATGAAATGATTTTTTTTATATAATAAAGTCTGTGATATATTTACTTACTATAGATAAACAGTGTGAAACTATCATATTTTTAATTTTAGCCTTGAATTGGCTAAATCAATGGATGACAACAGTGCATGGGGTGGGGGTGGAAGGGAATGAGGGTGGGGGGGGGGGGGGTGAAGGGTTATAAGCAGAATGGGGGGGGGGGAGGCGGGTGGTGGGTAGCATTCTATGTGACAAAACACAGCAAATCTTTCTTCGTCTGAATATTAATATGATTCCATCCCTTGTTGAACTATGCTTTACATTTCTATTTTAAAAAAAAAACCCTGGCTGCCATTCGTAAAGAACATACACAAAATTTCGACATTCCTTAGACTTCCCTGTACGCAAAATTGATTACGAGCCGGGAAAACTAATTGTTGGCCAAATTATATGAGCATGTGCTGCTTTAAACGCCCTTCTCCGCCCCCCCCCCCCGGCCCCTCGTCCGCCCCTCCGCACGTACGTGCTTTATGAATGGCTTCTTATTTGCAAACTAACCATTTCTAAAACTTTTAATGACACATTGCATTTTTAAGTTACTTATGATGCAAGTCTCTCGGATTGTGAAAGGCACATTATAAAAATTACACAATGATTTTGATACTGATTGATTGATTCGAAAAGTGAATTATTGATAATATTGCACACAATTTATCTTGACATAAAGGACGCTTGAGCACGTATTTAACATCAGATGGCTAAAATCCAACTGGACATTTTTTTATTCTTTTAGCTATATGCCTTCACTTTGTAACAGATAGCTTTGTGAGAAAGAAAGAAAATAGGAAGAGATACGTGTATATTACAAAAATACACTATATAGCTTTTATTCCATCTTGATATTAAAAACTAAATTTTTATGGGATTAAAATGTAAGGTAATGTAACATCGAATAGCAATAATTCCTGGTGTAAATAAAGTATGTATTTGTGTGACCAATCCTTATACAACTTGAATACAACCTTTCATACGAAAATCTTTGCGATTGCTAATTCCTCTAGATATAAAGGATACAGATTTATACGGACAAATGATTGGCTGTGTATTGTGTTACACACATCCCGCAGTGAATATTATCAAGCTTTCATTGTGGAGTGAAATTAGCCGACTGTATGTTCATGATTGCACTTTAATAACCTGGAACTGTGGACATATTCGACGGAAAAATTGTGTTTTCTTGGTCTTTAGTGAGCATATTGAGATATTGGTCCTTTCTCGAGTTTTATAGTTGACATATATATATATATATATATATATATATATATATATATATATATATATATATATATATATATATATATATATATATATATATATATATATATATATATATTTATATATTTATATATTTATATATATATATTTATATATATATATATAAAAATTTACCTGTGATACAATTGTGTAAAATATGGTTTGTGCACAATTCGTGCTCAATTGTATTCGTTACTTGCAATGTACATAAATTTTGTTGATAATGATATTGAACTTTATCTTATGAAATAAAGCCTTTGAGAAAAATGTCGTATCGTCTCATTTCAACATTGTTATGCGAATATAAAAATTACGAACAATATCCCCAAACCACAGATAAACTTCAAAGACTGCCCCCCTGCCTCCCCTCACAACAGTAATTTTGGAAAGTTTACTGCACAGCTTTTTGAAAAATAATTTCTGAAAAATAATTTTCATATAATTTATATATGTTAAAAAAAGTTTCTCTTCCTGTGACCCATTAGGCTTCAACTCAGTCTAGACTTCAACCCTTTGAAATCCCGCACACTTCGTACTTTTATTTCCAATCATTAAGACATTTAAGTTCGGTAAATGATCAGCCTTAGTTTGCAGTATGTCTTCAAAACAGTTACCAAATGTAGTGACAGTGTTAGTCTGATTGAGAAGCGTCTTCTTACCGGAAGTGTTTCCTTACTGAAAGTTCCTCCTTACCGGAAGCGTCTCCGTACCAGAAGTGCCTCCTCACCGGAAAAGTCTAATTAGCAGAAGTGTCTCCTTACCGGAAGCGTCTCCGTACCAGAAGTGTCTCCTTACCAGAAGTGTCTCCTCACCGGAAGTGTCTCCTCACCAGAATTGTCTCTTTACCGGAAGTGTCTCCTTACCACAAGAGTCTCAGTAGGGTATAAATGGGGGTTCTACTGCACTTTTTGACGTCATACTGTCTGGAAGTGACGTCATACTGTCTGGAAGTGACGTCATCATGTCTGGAAGTGACGTCATAGCGTCTGGACCGGAAGTGTTGTCTAGACCGGAAGTGCTGTCTGGAGTGGAAGTGACGTCATCATGTCTGGAGCGGAAGTGACGTCAGGATAAGTGTAAGGATAGGCGCGGCCCTCCATGACGTGATAATGACGTCATGATGACGTCATACTGTCTGGAGCGAAAGTCTGGAGCGAAAGTGGTTTGGCCGAGTCAATCATCATGAAGCCAACGAACTCGACCTGTCAATCAGTGTAACCATGGCAACAGAGCCTAAAAAGGTCGACAACCCCCCCCCCAGGACAGACTATGTACCGACCCCCCCCCCCCCTAGGACAGACTATGTACCGACCCCCCCCCCCTAGGACATACTATGTACCGATCCCCCCCCCTAGGACATACTATGTACCGACCCCCCCCCTAGGACAGACTATGTACCGACCCCCCCCCCCCTAGGACATACTATGTACCGACCCCCCCCCCCTAGGACAGACTATGTACCGACCCCCCCCCCCTAGGACATACTATGTACCGACCCCCCCCCCCCAGGAGAGCAACAAAAACTTTTGCCGAATCAGCATGATGAAATCGTTGATTCAGCATGATAAAATCGTATATAAGTGTGGTGTCTCAAGGCTCAGACACCGTCAGACATTGTCAGACATCGTCAGACACATCATGGATAACACACCAGCTATCATCATTGATGACTTAACAGCGTTTCAAGCGAATGAATCTGTTTGCATCTGGGTAAATATGCGTGATGAAGCTGAAGCAGCTGATATTACATATGCTTTGGAGGAGGTGCTACAATTTCCAACTCAGATCACTGCAGTGAAGCCTGACGTAGTAATTACATTTATGTGGAACAACCGCATAGTAACACTGACTCAACGATACTGCAAGTGTCAAGTGTGGTTGGAATATGAGGGACAACCCCATAACTGCTGCTGATATATACTAAAATATTTCGGGCCCTTTTAAGGGCCATCCTATATTATGAAATGAAGCAAAACATGTCTGTGTGTGTGTGTGTGTGAGAGAGAGAGAATACATTTTATCACATTTCAGGTCTAGTTGGCGGATGAATACCATTTGGCAGACCATTTAACTTCACCGTCAGTTAACTTCACCGCTAGATGTCTCTGCTGTGCAGCAGTGCAGCTGTACAACTTCACAACTGTAAGTAAGACATTCATATACACAAGTAAAATTCTGCTGAGTCAGCAATTTTAACATTTTGGAAACAAGTTTGAACAAGTTACACACCATATTTTGATAACATGGAAGTAGCATAAAAGCATGAGTGAAACATGTCAACTAGTCAACTAGTGGTACATTCTGCTGAGTCAACACACCATTGAAGTGGTATAAAAGGAAGAGTGAAACGTATATTTTACTTCATTTCAGTTCCAGCAGTTGAAGAAGCAACAACGATGGCACCAGTCTACTGTCATGATTGTGATGTGACATTTCCATCTCTGGAATTGTTCGTGACACACACATGCAAACCAGCTAGGATGAAACGTGCTCATGAAGAGCTTGTTGAGCAGATTGAAGCCAAGAGACGAAAAACCGTACAAGATGGTGTTGACAGACCTGATCCAGTCCTCTGCTGTAAATGCGCCAAGATATTTTCATCTTTGGATGCATTTGAGACACATGCATGTGCTGAGATGGAAAATGTGTCTCATGAAGAACAAAGAAAGAAAGAGACAGGACAAATAGGCAGAGGCAGAAGAGTGAGTCTTGGTGAAAACGCGCAGGAAAGGCGGTTTGAGCCTGAAGATGGATCGGATTTGCTACTCGAAATGCGACAACAAGAGAATAGAATCAAGAGACATTTGCTAGAGACGTTAAACCGTGGTATGAAATGGTACATTGTGGTACATGCACGCTTCAAGAAAATGACACCAAATGTTGAAGGCGTGATGGTAGAACAAGTGGATAATGCCTTCATCAGTAGTCCAACGTATGCAGCATACAATCCAACGGATATTGAGAAGGACTTGCCAGAAGCCTATAAAGAATTGTTTACCAGGTTTGATGAACATGAGCGACAAGGCTCTGGCTGGGTGTTGGATAACATATTATTCATTGAAGTGCATACAGCGACGTCAGCGCCACTGGAAGCAAGCAGTTTTATCCCACTACCGAAGAAAGTACAGAGTACAAAGGCGGTGTTAAACATTCAGAATAAAGACAACAAGTGCTTCTTATGGTCTGTATTGGCTCACCTTCACCCTTCAACAAATGTAAACCCAGAGCGTGTACATCAATACAAGCTATTTGAGAACGAATTGAAGGTGGAAGGCATGACATTTCCAACACCGATTACAGACATTCCAAAGTTTGAAAAGGAGAATGATGTGTCCATTAACGTGTTTGGATATGAACATGATGTCGTTGTTCCCATACAACTCAGTCGAAACACCAGTACCAACAGTGCGAGAGAAATCAACTTGCTTTTGATTAGCAATGACAAGACAAGACATTACTGCCTCATCAAGAATTTCAGCAGACTGATGGCTTATCGATCAAAGCATAAGGCTGCAGCATTTTATTGTTTCAACTGTCTTCACGGGTTTATACGACAAGATCTGTTAGACAAGCATCGTGAAGTGTGTGGCAAGCATGGCGCACAACGTTTATCATTTCCCAAGGAACCCTTCATCAAGTTCAAGAATGTAGCCAAACAACAGCGAGCGCCGTTTGTCATTTATGCAGACTTTGAATGTTTCACGAAAAAGCATGAAGGAGACAAGTATCAACATCATCGTCCAAACAGCTTTGCCTACGTGGTTGTCAGCCAGTATGATACACGTGCTCCAGTCGTATATCGAGGCGATAATGCTGTGAAAGTCTTTTTAGACCATATGGTATATGAACGTGATCGTATTGTGCATGGTCTACAGCAGAAAAAGAAAATAGTCATGACTTGTGAAGATGAAGAGCATTATAAGAACGCCACAGATTGCTACATTTGTCATGAGCCTCTAGGAGCAGATCGTGTGAGAGATCATGATCATATCAATGGCAAATACCGCGGAGCTGCACATAATGAATGCAATTTACAATTTCGATTTCGAAAAGATCAGCAGGATGTTGAAGATTCTTTCATCATTCCTGTCTTTTTCCACAATTTACGAGGCTATGACAGTCATTTGATCATGGAAGAAATTGGAAAGTTTAAAAACGAAAGGATTACAGTCATTCCCAACACCGTTGAGAAATATATTGTATTCACCATGAGCAATCTGAAATTTACAGACAGCTTTCAGTTCATGAGTACTTCTCTACAGAAGTTGGTCTCCAACCTGGCAGCAGAAGGGAAAGACAACTTTTATCACATGACGTCACACATTCACGATAGCGACCAACAAGAGTTACTGTTGAGAAAGGGAGTGTACCCTTATGATTACGTGGATGAGCCATCCAAGTTTGCTGAAACACAACTGCCGTCCAAGGACAAGTTTTACAGTCTACTCAGTGAAGAAGACATTAGCGATGAGGATTATGCGCATGCGCAGAAGGTGTGGGAGACATTCCACTGTACTACATTTGGCGAATACCATGACTTGTACCTGAAATCAGATGTGTTGCTGCTGGCTGACGTGTTTGAAAACTTTCGTCACGTATGTCTCAACACGTATGAATTGGATCCTGCTCACTACTATACAGCGCCAGGACTGTCGTGGGATGCCATGTTGAAAGCGACAAAGGTGAAATTGGAATTGATCAACGACATTGACATGTACCAAATGGTTGAACAAGGTTTACGTGGAGGAATATCTGTCATCACACACAAGTATGCGAAAGCAAATAACCCCTACGTAGCAGATTACGATCCCTTGAAACCAACCAACTACTTGACTTACCTGGATGCAAACAACTTGTATGGCTGGGCTATGTCGCAAAGCATGCCGGAAAGTGGATTTATGTGGGTGAGCGAGCCAGAATCCATTGACTTTATGGATGTGGATGAAGATGACGAGATTGGATACATTTTAGAAGTGGATTTGGAATACCCATATTCAATTCATGATCATCATAATCACTACCCAGTGGCTCCAGAACGGAAATGTGTGAAAGTGGGAGAATTGTCAAAACATAGTCAGAAGCTACGGAAAGATCTAAACATGAAAGGCAAACCTAGTGAAAAGCTCATTCCCAACTTGTGTGACAAGAAGAAATATGTGCTTCATTATAGAAATTTACAGCAATATGTCTCACTGGGATTGAAAGTCACGAAGGTGCATCGTGCCATCATGTTTGCACAGAGCAAATGGTTGGCAAAATACATCTCCTTGAACACGGAAAAGAGAAAGTTGGCCAAGAACCCGTTTGAGAAAGACTTCTTCAAATTGATGAACAACTCGGTGTTTGGCAAAACCATGGAAAATGTAAGAAAGCGCATGAATGTGGAACTTGTTCACCAGGAAAAGCGGTTCAAGAAACTTGTAGCCAAACCTTCCTTCCACAAATTTAGAATTTTCAACGAAGATTTGACCGCGGTACATTTGCGCAAAGTGGATCTGCTTCTGGATAAACCCATTCAAGTTGGGTTCACCATTCTCGACCTCAGCAAAGTGCTCATGTTCCACTTTCATTACAACTACATCATGACCAAGTACCCCAACGCCAAACTCTTGTTCAGCGACACCGACAGTCTATGTTATGACATAGAAACGGAAGATATATACAAAGACATGCAGGAAGATGCTGACTTGTTCGACACAAGTGACTATCCGCCAGATCATTTCCTACATTCCAACGTGAACAAGAAAGTGCTTGGGAAAATGAAAGATGAGACGGCGGGCATTCCCATTGAAGAGTTTGTTGGACTTCGGCCGAAAATGTATAGTATGATGTATGGTGGGAAAGAAAAACGTACGGCCAAAGGCATCACTCGCGCGTGTCAAAGACGGATGAAACATCAGCAGTATAGAGACAGTTTGTTCAACCAAACGCAAACGATGACTACAGGACACATCATTCGAAGTCATGACCACCAGATCTTCTCGGAGAAGTTGAGGAAAGTGGCTCTCTCTCCCTTTGATGACAAGCGATATGTGATGAGTGATGGCTATTCCACTTTGGCGCATGGGCATTACAGTATATAAGGGGGAGACACTTCAACTTGAGAGTTAGTTGTGGTGTGAACACTGAAGCGTCAACATGAAAAGATCTGCACCAACGGATATGGATACTCTTGCTGATACAGTCAAAGACATGAAAGTGAAACATCCTGATACTACCATTAAGAAATTAAAAGTGGAGACGACGGTACCAACACCACAGTCGTGGGATGGAATGCTTTCTCTAGGCAATGGAAAGTATATCAAGATTATGAAACAAAGTAATGAAGGCGTGGTAAACATTCGCAAATACCTCAGAGATGAGGGGACTGGAAAAAACCGTCCAACGAAAAAGGGAATTTTGCTGACAATACCTGAATGGAAAATGATGAAGAAGCAGGTGAAAGAAGTGGATAAAAGGCTTCGCAGACAAGACGACAAGTCATAACAAGGTAACAATCATGAATGCACTCATGCTGAACGGTGGTGTTTACCTTACTGTCAATGAGAGGAATGAAGTGATACTAGATTCTAAGACAAGTTATCATCGGTTTAAACCTGAAGTGTGGAAAGACTTTAAAAACATACCGCTTGAAGCTGGGTTTAAACGCAGACTTGAAAATAAAGTGGAAGTGACGGTGGCTGAATATGATTCTAACATACGTGTAGAAATCTGTAGAAATCTTTTACAGGATTATCCAAAGGATTATAAGGGAGTTGTACCAGATACACCATATACAGATTTGATCATCTTTGATATCAAGAACTGGCGCGCAGTCTTACGATTCCTAGAAGTGATACAACATCCACTCTTCACCATCTTGCGAGCATAAAAAAACGTCTTTGCAGACAAGGAGACAGCTCATAGTTCATCTGACTGTTGAACGAGATGGAAGACTTTTTAACGGAATATAAACCAATTACGCATGGGTTCTCATATCTGAGAAACGAATATGATGACATTGTGCTAAGACATTTTGGACAGTATCTCGTCCTATCACTTGATGACCAATCCGTGTTGAAAGACCATCTAGAGAAGTTCAGGATACCTGGCTTTCTCCTGACAGTCTCAAATGAATTAGAAGTGCGTGTGACTGAGAACTGCTTAGACGTGTTTATACAATTTCGCCAATATGACGAGCTTACAGAAAACTATGATTACATCACCCTCAACACAGTGGAATGGAACGCGTTGTTACAAGCATTGGATTGGAAAGAACCTAACGCTTGAATTCAAAGAAACAGAAATATGGCTTACACGAGGCACCAAATCCATTGAGCTGACACAACCTATGCGTGTGATGGACATTGACTTAGAAGAAGAAGGATATGAACTGAAACTGTCTGAACATGTAACTGTTAAAGTGATAAAGTTTGGTGATGTGTGTTATGTGAGCTTTCATAGCATTTACAAACATGAATGTAATGTCTATGATACCTATATCAATTTAGATTCTAATGAATGGTATTCATTGATGAATGTATTGAAAAATGAATGTGTTTGTAAATAAAAAGTTTGTAAATAGTGTAAATAGACTTTGTAGTTAAGAGTTTGTAGTTAAGAATTTTGTAAATAGTGTAAATAAAAGTTTGTAAATAGTGTAAATAGAATTTGTAGTTAAGAATTTGTAAATAGTGTAAATAGCGTTTGTAGTTAAGAGTTTGTAAATAGTGTTTGTAAACTTTGTAAATAGTGTTTGTAAACTTTGTAAATAGTGTTTGTAGTTAAGAATTTGTAAATAGAACACAATAAACAAGACAGTTGTTTGAAACTTGATTTGTTTTATTTAACAACAACAACTTAACTAATATAACAACAACAACAACTTAACTAATATAACAACAACAACTTAACTAATATAACAACAACAACAACTTAACTAATATAACAACAACAACAACATTAATAAAACAATGGTTTATAATGTCTATATACAAAATCCTTTACAATAAAATCACCATCCTTTCTTTTTAATATATTCACAATATCAAACATACTCTGACCTCGAGCTCTATGTAATATATAATAGACACAATAAAAACCACATGACGATGATATTGGCGTTTGTAATGATATAGAATTATACATATAGTCATTTCTTAAAAACATATCTAAACGATCATCGAGAGGGAACAGTCCATAAGAGTCAAAATATTCTGCAGGGTCTTTGTCATAATACACTGCCACCCAATGTTCTCCTGGTTCATCTTGATCGTCTGTGTTGATCACATAGGCGCCGCGTTGTAAAGACGGTAACTGGTCCATGGCAAACACGCCTTGAAACAAGTCTTTGGTCATGACATCATGACTCAATATGGCATCAATCTGCTTCGTGTTCATGACTGGTAGTCGAATTGGATGCTGCGATTGGCACTGATCTCAATAATGTTGTCAAATTCAGCATAGACAATGACATTGATGGTATGTTGCAAAGCCGTAGCAAAGTTCATTTCTAGCCGCAAATTCCCATGCTTGATCAGGGGGAAATGATCATCGCCATCATAATCCGGTGTTAAGTCAAACGAAAATAAAGCATAACCTCTAGGCCAATCTTCCCGTTTTATAATGGAACTTTTCTCACCATTCAACCGATCAAACGATTTGTAAAGCGTTTCAAAAGCGTCCAGGTATTTGTTCTGTGTAATGTCAAGCTTGAGAGGTTTGGATAGAACTGGTTCACCATCCGTGTACAGTTGCATATAGTCCAGATTAAAATGTTTGAAATCATATGGATTCCTCAATACTGATCCACCAAAAGCTTCATTATGAACCAGACCAATGACAATACGATTTGGTAATTGACCCAAAAAGATGTTATCTTTCACAAAAGACTGAAATCCTGCTGGAATAGCCAAGACTTTACATTCTTTTCTAGTGATGATGATCTTGGCAGGACTTTTCATCAATGCATCTGTATGTCCTAACTGAATACCTGGACTCACCCTCACTTTGCGAATGGTTAAAAATGCCTCTTTCACTTCTACCTTATAGGTATTATCTGCAGCCATCAATACATAGTCATCTTTTTGTCTATGGAAACGCAATTTCAAACTGATACCATTCGGAAGATAACGATCCTGCTCAAACAAATCTATCCTTAAACCGCCAGTAAGCATAACATCACGGCTAAGACGTGTATGCAAATAACGATGATGTAAGCCATTGTTGCCTTGCTCAGCCAAGTCACCGCCGTCGGCATTGACATGAAACCCGGATACATATTGTTCATGATTAGGTCTTTTCACCTCATAGCTATTCATTGACCCAGCAGTATCCTTATACATGAGACGCAAAGAGCGCTCAGAATGTAGACTTTCTTCCGAATCATGGATGAGATGAGAGATAATACTGGTATAACCATGAGTATTGTTGCTATGCGAAACCAAACGATCATTCAGAAACAATTCAATATTAGACCATAACCCATTAAACACATCATTGATGCAAGAGACATTATCATCTACGCCACACGCTGTTCCATCAGCCTTTAGAATGCGACATACAATATGAAGTTTGCTGTTCTTTAAATCCAGATATTCTTCTGTACTCGCAGGAATGTAGAATTCTATTGGAGCGCCTTCTCTAATGCTTGTAAGTGGTTGATAGTCAACATTATAACTTTTCTCTACAGCAGTTTGCGTTGGTGGTACGTGAAACCATTCCAATGGAGAAAGACTACATTCACACGAATGATTATGAATGAGAGACATTTTTTTTTCTTTAAAAAATATCTTTGCGATATTTTGATGTTATCCGTCTGGCTGTTTTTCGTCTTCTGGCACGTTTCGTCGGTTGCATACGCTTTTGTTCACCAAACACACGTTCTGCTACTCGACCCGTCACATCTTTCGCGACATTCTTTGCAGCCTTCTTAAGATGTGGCGCAACGATCTTAGCCCCAGCCTTAAGTAGTGGAATAGCTTTGCGAGCCAATGATCCCAGTATTGAACCAATACCATCGCCATACTGGATTCGCGCTCCTTTGAATCCTGGTAATTCCCCGCCCACTTGACGAAGAAAATGGTTGCGATATGCAGACGGATCGTGTGTATAAGCTTTCATATTGCTTTTGGTCGAAAATGAAGTTTACAGATCACCTTTCCAGTTTGAAATGGAACATTATAGCCTGTGTCGTCCTTAATATTCATTTCTATCACGTCAAATTTGGACGTGTTTACAGGAACATAATGCGGTTCGCCGTACGTTTTCATGATAATGTCACCATCATGGCCTTGTATGCCAACAGAACGTAGTAACGGCACATAATAATCACCAACAACTTGTGGTTCACAAATGCTACAATACACATACAGTGTATAAAATCCCTGTTTCACATCCGCTTTATGTTCAGCTGTACATGTTTCAGTATACCATTGCTCTGGGATAAATCCTAAAATCTCAGCCAATCCAGCGGAAAAGGACACTTCAAAACCATAATTTAGAAATAGAAACACACGTCGTCTAATTTTATCATACTTTATCCGAATAGCTTCTTTAAGATCATCTTTCATAGAATGAGTTGCTTCTTCATTCACTGCCTGACATATTTCTTGTATGGATCTATAATAACCATAGGGAATATTGATAGTGTCAAGTGTCTCTGTCAGTGGTTGTTGTCGATACTGAATAGAATAGTCCATGTCATGTCTCATCGTTGTCCATGTATGTGGATATTGAATTTCAGCTAAAGCCACTTCATATTTTCCATTCAGATAGATGGTTTGAGGCATACGAATTTGATAATTCGAAGCCTTGTTGTTGGGATAATAGTTCATACTCGCATTGCTAGGCAAAGTGATGTAAAAGCTTGTCGACTCCATGATGGTCGGAACTAAATGGTATAGGTGCGTTGACGTTGTCTATATACTTCACGATAGCGCGCGCCATTCGACCAAGTATGCAAATGGTCTTTTACATCATGATGATGATCTAGATGATCTATGACTTCTCCTTCACAACAAGCAATTGTACATCTGATCTTCACAGGAATAGTTGGTTTATCTTCCTCACAACAACAACATAGCTCTTTCAGCCATGTTAAAAATTTTCCCATCCTTCAGGAAACCGTCTTTGTTGACGTTGTTTCATTTCTGTTGTAATGTCGTCACGAGTGGTCTTTTTACTAAACATTGTTTTTGGAATATTAGCATCAACAATTTCCTGGATAAACGGATGCCAGCCATGCGGTGGTATGGCTCGTTCTTTTCTTCTTGTCGCCACCAATGCTTCTTTCATCAAATCAACCATGTTGGAATTTGCTATAATATCGCCCGTTTTCAACACAAGTTCATTCTTCTCTGACCATGTCGTACCATATTTCTTCAGTTCTGCTAAAAGTTGTGTTACTTTTCCATGATAGATAGGTTGAAAATGACTTAACACTAGCTTTTCTGGCTTTTCAGGTGGTGATGATGATGAGGGCTTTTGCTGCCTAGACTGACTTGTTCGTAAATGACGACCAAGAAGTTGAGATATTTCTATAGCCTTTTCACGTGTTCGTTTCCCACGTAAAAGTTTATTCACTTTCGTTTTGATTTCACCATCTTTACCCTTCTTTTCTAGCAACATTTTATATTCATATTCAGGAATGAGGACCATTTTCATCGTATGTTTCATTTTAGCAGTAGTTTGGCTAACAAGGGTAATGCCAATCTAGCAATAACTCCAATGAATCCTCCTTTCTGATTAATCAACTTCTTTTTTCGTCGAAGGGATATCTTCTTATCTGCTAGAGTACGTAGCGTATGACGTTCACGTTTAAATTCCTTAAACCGTTTTGAGCTTAAGGGTAAATGTCCTTGCAATATATTCAAACAAATTTCAAACAAGCTTGTTAATTCCTCCTTTGTAGCTTGCTGTAGCAAGGATTTACGTCGTTTAGGCCCACTGCGTGCAAGCAAATGAAGAAACGGCTGGTTCGCTCGAATACGTTTAGACATCTTGACTGCGAATGGTCAAATGACTTGGTTCTTGTTCATACACTGCTTTATCAATATATACATAATGTGTATCTTTTGGTAAAATGCCTGTACGAATACGTAGTTGATCATTTGTCTTTGGTTTTAAATCAATGAATAAATAACCATGAGGTTTGCTAGTAGCATCTTGATAGGCTTCTATGAGAAATTGAGATCTTCTAGGATACATTTGCCGCGCCAATGTACTAATTTGTTGACTGTCTCTCGGATTTTTAAACAGAATGATATAATGTGTATTCAAACTAATATTTCGCATCTCTTTCCCATGATGGAATAAATTATGCACAATAAAAATAATGCTTAGATTTTGATGACTGCTGCCAACACTAAAGAGACGTGTCATACGCTCATCACTATGGCATTTCGTCATTAAGTCATCAATGATAAGTAAGTTTGGTTTCTTCGGGTTAAAACGCTCTTCAATGTCATCTGGAATGCCTTGGTAAAATTCCACGCCTTTCATTCCCTTGTACAAAGGCTGATCTGCTGCATAGAGCCATAAAATGCTTTTTGGAGAGGGTTTAATCAACTTTTGTTCTAGAATTTCCTTCACCAGAGACGTTTTGCCACTGCCTGTAGGTCCAGAGACTAAACATGTAAATGGATGCTTCATTGTTGAATGTCTGTTTCTTTCACCCAACTGTTAAACTTGTTTGGCCAACCTAACCACTTGACAAATAATTCTTTCACACCTCCTCCTCGTCTTTTACGTGTTTTCAAGACTTTTTCAATTCTATAAATAGATTCAATATCTTTGGTCACTTTCTGCAGTTCTTCTTCATAGAAATGACCATCAATATCTTCGTCTAAAAAGTCTTTCACACGATATAAATGTATTCCTTGCTTCTTACAACGATGTGTGACAATGAAGACTTCTTGCGTCCATTTGATGTGATAATCCCGTTGAAACACATATTTAATGTGAGAAATGCGAACATGATCACCAATGTTAAATTTGTACTTCTTCTTCTTCTTCTTAGGTTTCAATTTCAGTTTGTCAACATACATATACTTCCACACTTTTGATTCGTTGTCTTTACGAATCTCGGCTGGAGCATATTTATTAGGAAGAGAACCATGAGGTCTATGGTTGTAATTGTACACCAAGTCTGGAAGAATGTCTAAGTAACGGTAAGTTTGATTATGTAGAAAATACCGATACATCATTCCCTTTAGAGTACGAATGACTCTTTCAGCAAAGTTGGCTTTGGTTTCATTCTTTGTGGTATAAGCATGAATGCCTTCTTTCTTCAAAAATGCTTTTACCCATCTGTTTTTAAATTCTGTTCCTTTATCAGACCTTAGAGTTCGCGGTCTTCGTCGTGTGTCATGAAAAATCTTTTGGAAAGCTTGTATGACGCTGGTATGTGATTTATTAGGTATTGGCTGTACCCAGACATATTTGGAAAACACATCAATGACAATGAGTAAAAAGCGTATGTCATCATTATAGGGAGCTATGTTTCCCATATCAGCCAAATCAATATCCCACATGTCATCAATACCACGTGTAATGACACGTTGTCTTTTGAACCTGTATTTGACAGGTTGGAGTAAACTGAAAGCATCTTGATCCTGCAACCATTTCTTCACTTGTGAATGTGTGACTGGTTGATTATGTTTTCGTAAGATGTGATACAGTTTGTAAGGACCAGCAAATGCTCCAGGCTGTCCAGGTTTGAAGTAAATATCAGTCAAGTAGTCTTTCCACGTCGACATGGTCACACCGAATGAAAACCACCTTCTCAACAGAACAGCTTTTATTTTATAACTCAACCAACATCACTTAACTAACATGCATTTATAACTTAACTAACAAGTTTTTTACAAATCAAGTATAGATACAATGGTATGAATCACTGGAGACCATTGGTCTTCAATGAACACTAACCAATGACTGAGTTCATCCAATGTAATAGCATCTACACCATATTTCTCACAACGTTGATTTGCATTCTCTAACACTTTATCTAAATGCATGTAATATTTAGCTTCATTCCAATATGTATAAACAGATGCAAAATGACAAGTATGTTCTTGACACTCTTCATGTTGACAAGCAGGACAGACTAAATATGCAAACTTTTTTACAGCTGATAACATTTCTTCACAATAAGCTTTTTGCACAATATATTGTCTCAGTGTCATGTCCGCCATTGTGCAGTCTTGAATCAATGCAACACAAGTTAAACATACTTCAAATTTACATGTTCACACGTCTGCACACCATGACGGTTGGCAAGCAAATGAAAAAGTCTCTAACCCTCACACAACAGTTCTAACAACTTTCCCATGATATTCTGACCAGGATATCCAGATGACACTTGTTTCACACCAGCTCCCCACCAATGATCATACGTTGCTTCAACTAAAGTTTTGTCTTTACATTCTTTCAACTTGTTGCGAAACAATACACACTGATCCAGTTTGACTTGTAAAACATCTTGCATTTTGCTTCTCTTCACTGTATGCCATAAAGGACATGGTTTTATCCCTTTAGCAATACGTTTCGCTTCATATCCATTTCTGGATGACACAATGGCTGAAGCAATATCTGGACGGTGATGAAACACTGCTTTCTCATATTGATACAAAGCTTCACTTGAGTTGAACACATGTCCATACTTTTCAAGTCGTGTTGGAAACATATTTGAAAGAACGTCCTTATGACCGCTGAATAGTACAAGATTCTTCATGTTGACTTTGCTTCTTTATTCTGACATGTCGGTTTCTTCCTGTAATAAAATATCTTTTAATATATTTGCTGCCTCTTCTATCATATTCTTTCTTTGTTTACGTTGAAACCACTCACATAAAACTAAATTTGCTAGTAAGAAAAACATGGTTATGTCTTTGAGAAACAATTCACTATGTTGTCATAAACATGTTTAAAAAAGGTTTTTATAACTTACCTGATAAAGCTGCTCGGTTTCCTCTGCTTCTTTACAACAATCTCTCAAATGATCAACCACGGTGAAATATACTTCCACATCAGTGCGAGCAGAATAAAGTGCAGCATCAAAGTCAAAGTCAGGATCTTCTTCTATTCCAGTTTTATGACATTCTCCAAGAAATCTTGAATGCAGTTCAATCACATCAAGACTATGATGTACAACATCCCAAAAAGCATCCAAATGATAAAGTTGATAGTCTGGAGTGCCACAGCAAGCAAGTTTAGCAATCATCAAGTCAATATAAGCATTTTTAAAACATGCGTCCATCTTGTTTCAGTGTCTTGTGGGCTTTTACTTTGCTTCACTGACTTTAAGTACTCCACACTTGTCGCAGAAGTTGCTTGGTTCACACAACTTGCAATTATACTTGTGGCAGTGGCAATGATAATCCTCCACATATCCACAAGCACCGCAATAGTCACAGGTAAGTCCAAGTTGATTTTGTACGTTCATGTTCTCCAACTGAACTTCAGCCAGCCTTTTCTTGGATAGCTTTGACACCTTCATCCGACCATCCTTTTGCAGCTTGATGATCGTTTTCTTGTCATGACATTCCTCACATGGTGATAGGACTGAGTTGATGTTGTCCATCTCCTGAAGCAGTGTCTCCCATTCACCATCATTCATGTTGATGTGATGTGTGTATTCTTTCCCTTCAAACCGTGACGTGCGCACAAAACTCACATAGCGCATATCCAAGTATGAAATGACTTCAAGCCACTTCGTTTGCGTTAAGTACAGTTTGAAGCCAATGTCGCGTAAATTTTTCAAGCTTTGGCATACAATCTTCCACAAAGATGGTGAATAAGCACACCATCTCTCTCCACGTGTGATGCGTAGAAATGGCCCATATTCTCCATGCTCCACAGTAATGGTTAAGTTAGCACTAATTTTAAAGCTGCTGCTGCGCTGCGTTGCGTTGCTTGTCTTGTTCTCCATGGCTGCTACAATGTACTGATGATCCACTCCCTCCAACTGACTGCTGAGAAATGACTTCACTCTGCTGAGTTCACTCCCTTTTATACCCAACTATCTGCTGAGTCAGCAAAGAACTTGCAAAGTTTTGAATTCACTTCAACTCGTCCATGGTTGAATCGGACAAGCTCTGATACATTATTTGGAACATCATCATCATAATGTAAAATGATTCTTGCAGCCACATCTAACATGAGCTCAACTGCCCAAATTGTATTCACGTTGATAAATGCTAAATCAATGTCATAAGTTAACGGTAAATGTAGATCTTCACATTCACGTAGAAACGAGCGGATGAAACGATCTCTTGGAATGGTCTTTCCAACAGCTTCCCAATGCTGATGTAAGTTCTTCACTTGCAGCATCCAATCCGATTCAAAAGCAGGAAGCTTTGAAAACACATAGTCAGCATAATTCACTTTGAAGACGTCATCCATGGTCTCTACACATCTGTGAAAAAGTAAGGCCGACATTGTCAAGTCTTTTCTCGTCACACAATATCCACTTGTTGACTTGTTGACAGAATGTATTACTAGTTGACTAGTTGACATGTTTCACTCATGCTTTTATACTACTTCCATGTAATCAAAATATGGTGTGTAACTTTGTTAAAAAATTGCTGACTCAGCAGAATTTTACTTGTGTATATGAATGTCTCACTTACAGTTGTCGAGTTGTACAGCTGCACTGCTACACAGCAGAGACATCTAGCGGTGAAGTTAACTGACGGTGAAGTTAAATGGTCTGCCAAAATGGTATTCATCCGCGAAGAAGCACTGTAATGGCGGTAAAAATGCATATAGCCAGCTGCGCAAATAGCCTATGACTACTTTATAACAAAACTTTACATAAAACTGAATCAAATGGTGAAATTTTCATATAAATCGACCAAGTATAACGAAAGGTATTGTTTTACAAAGTTTCAATTAAGCAAATAACCAAAGTTTGTTTACAAAGTTTGTTTACAAATTTTGTTTATAAAGTTTGTTTATAAAGTTTGTTTACAAATTTTATTTATAAAGTTTGTTTACAAAGTTTGTTTACAAAGTTTGTTTACAAATTTTGTTTATAAAGTTTATTTACAAAGTTTGTTTACAAAGTTTGTTTACAAAGTTTGTTTACAAAGTTTCTTCACAAAGTTTATTTATAAAGTTTGTTTATAAAGTTTGTTTACACAGTTTGTTTACAAAGTTTCAATTATGCAAATAACTAAAGTTTGTTTACAAAGTTCACTTTTTATTTATAAAGTTTCAATAAACACTTACCGAAATAGTTGTCACTGGATGCCATCCCTTGATCTGATGTGATCCAATTGTAGTTCTACAACTTGTACTTCCTTGCTCCACTCACCGAAATGACTGTCACTGCTGTATGCTCATCCCTTATATACCCCTCTGATGGAACTGAAGCTGACTTGACAGAATGTTGCTCGCCTAGGGTGGGGGGGGGGGGGGGGGTCGAAAAAATGAAAAATGTTCAGAATCGTCTGAAACGGATAAATATGCAAAAATCACAATTTCGAGGGGGGGGGGGGGGTCGAAAAAATGAAAAATGTTCAGAATCGTCTGAAACGGATAAATCTGCAAAAATCATAATTTCGAGGGGGGGGGGGGGTCGAAAAAATGAAAAATGTTCAGAATCGTCTGAAACGGATAAATATGCAAAAATCACAATTTCGAGGGGGGGGGTCGAAAAAATGAAAAATGTTCAGAATCGTCTGAAACGGATAAATCTGCAAAAATCATAATTTCGAGGGGGGGGGGTCGAAAAAATGAAAAATGTTCAGAATCGTCTGAAACGGATAAATCTGCAAAAATCACAATTTCGAGGGGGGGGGGGGTTGTCGACCTTTTTAGGCTCTGTTGCCATGGTTACACTGATTGACAGGTCGAGTTCGTTGGCTTCATGATGATTGACTCGGCCAAACCACTTTCGCTCCAGACTTTCGCTCCAGACAGTATGACGTCATCATGACGTCATTATCACGTCATGGAGGGCCGCGCCTATCCTTACACTTATCCTGACGTCACTTCCGCTCCAGACATGATGACGTCACTTCCACTCCAGACAGCACTTCCGGTCTAGACAACACTTCCGGTCCAGACGCTATGACGTCACTTCCAGACATGATGACGTCACTTCCAGACAGTATGACGTCACTTCCAGACAGTATGACGTCAAAAAGTGCAGTAGAACCCCCATTTATACCCTACTAGTCTCCTTACTGAAAATTCCTCCTTACCGGAAGCGTCTCCGTACCAGAAGTGTCTCCTCACCGGATGTGTCTAATTAGCAGAAGTGTCTTCTTACCGGAAGTGTCTCCTTAGTAGAAGTGTTTCCTTACCGGAAGTGCTTAAATACCGGAAGTGTCTCCTAAATAGAAGTGTCTTTTTACCAGAAGTGTCTCCTCACCGGAAGTGTCTAATTAGCAGAAGTGTCTCCTTACCAGAAGTGTCTCCTTACCAGAAGTGTCTCCTTACCGGAAGTGTCTCCTTACCAGAAGTGTCTCCTTACCGGAAGTGTCTCCTTACCAGAAGTGTCTCTTTACCGGCAATGTCTCCTCATTAAAAGTGTACCCTGTTTGGAAGTGTAACCTCATTGTCGCCGTGCCCTGACCTGAAACGTGTACTGTTTGTAAGTGTGTCCTGATTGCCACTGCCCATATTAGAAGTGTGTTGAGTTTAAGTGTGTTCAGAATGGCAGTGTTTCCTGATTTCAACAGTGTCCCAACTGGTTGAATTTTTATATAAAAAAATTAGAAAATTGAGTCTCACAAAATGTAGAATTTCTTAGTGACTCAAAGTAAGATTTTTTTTTTTTTTTGGTATCCGTTCGAGGTTTCTGCCTCGAACCTCAGTCTGAATACATTCAAAGTGAGCGCATGATGGTGCAATTTTGTCTGATGCAATTATTGTTTAAAATAAAACCAAATCTATTGTAAGTAATTTATATTGTACAGATACAACAAACAAATTCAGAACATAACAAATCACAACAAACTACGCACATAAAGTGCTCTAAACACTGCACTAGAAATCCAAGACCATATTGTGCTCTTACAGTGCTTCAACCAGTTCATATTGCGCTATTCTATGACGTCAAGCGCCCAAGAAAAAACACACTCATACAGCGCTCTTACATTGAGTGCATTAATATAAAATTATGACCATATTGCGCTCTTACATAGTATCATGATAAAAAACAATAGATATATTGTACTCTTATATTACAGCATGAATAAAAACCGTGACCCTATTGCACCCTTATATTACATTAACTAAAAGTTTGGTTAATGCTGAACTCCTGTGCATCTTCTGCTATTCGCCATTGTCGCCTGACTTTGGTAAATGCTACAATCTGATTCGTCCATTCCCAGATCAATAATTTTTCAATGCTGACCAGAACGCAAAAATCAATGCATATTGCAATTATTTATAATCAAAACACCAATTAAGTCATGCAACAAAACATTATCGACGTACTTCTAGTATACACGAAGAGAGTAATGACCAAATTCCCAAAATGTTGACCTCAAGGTGAACATTTTCTATTGGTCAAAAATGCTTCCTGTCGACTTAAAATAAGTGAATATTCGCTAATTGCCATTACTGAGCGATCATTTAGATATCGAAAGTGTCCAGATTGATAAGTGGCTGTTCCTTTACCATCTGAAATGTAGTGCTATCAGAAATGAGTTTTGTTTAAAGTGTTTCCCCGAGGATGGACGAAAAATATTGAAAAAAAAGAAGTAAAAATCTGAACAGGAAATTAGAAGTTGAGAGACAAGCGGAATATCTACTCCTTCACTGGGGGAATAATTTTTCTCGGGCTTCTAAAGTAAATCCAGATTTCAGCAAGCATTTAGTACCTAATGGAAGCAATTTAGTTTGTCAGATATTAAAGCATCTTTTGTTGAGCTAATGCAGCAGGTTTTAAAGTATACGGCATAACATGCGTATCAGATAACTTGTCAACACCTGCGGATACATCACGAACTTCTGTCGACACGTCTTCGATATATCTACGACAGTTTCTGAATCGTCTACAACACGTCTCCGATTCGTCTACTGCACGTCTCCGATAAGCCTACAACACGTCTCCGATTCGTCTACAACACGTCTGCGATTCATCTACGGCACGTCTCCGACACGTCTACAACACGTCTCCAATTCGTCTACGGCACGTCTCCGATACGCTTACAATACATCTCCAATACGTCTATAACACGTCTTCGATTCGTCTACGGCACGTCTCCGATTCGTCTACAACACGTTTCCAGTTCGCCTACGACACGTCCTTAATAAGCCTACAAAAGGTCCCCGATAGTCTCTGATGCGTCCCTTATACGTCTCTAGTACGCCCTCGGCCGGCTCGGATACGCCTCTTAGGCGCTCCGGAATAGGAAAACAGGAAATTTAAATGTTGAAAAGTGCCTACATCTCACAAGAACAATATCTTGCACTGCATTGTTTTCGCATACATGAATTTTTTAAATATAAACACAAAGTATGTGAAGGCATGAAATAAGCTTGTATATATATAGAAAGACTTGACAGACTTGGATCCTGGATATATACTGAAATTCTCTCTTTTTTTAAGAAAATACTGGGTATCCAAAAGAACATGTTATTTAAATGAAGTGCTGTTTTTCATTCTCTTGTAACAGGTGTGGTGTCATGAAAGAAGCATCCACGAGGTATGTGTACCGGTCAGTAGAATAATCACTTGAGAAAAAGTAATGAGATTCAACTTGTTGCGCTCAGTTTAACCTCTCATACAGAAGCTTTATCTTTATTAAATTATAACGATAATCATATTAGTTTTGAGAAGGAATTTTCGTACAGTGCAATTACAGACTAAAAGCAAGAAAAACTTGTTAAAGTTGGCGTTAACGATATATGTATCCCAGCGTTGTGCGTCGCTGACTATCCCATATGACCCATTCAAGAAAACCACAGATTGCCATTTTCTGACTTTATTCTCCAAACAGTTAAACACAATTTACAAATATCCAAGCATTTTTATAGTGCTAGTTTTTTTCTATTCTATCCAATGCTGCACACGTTTGAAATTAATTCCTTTCCGCTATTACAGGACTTAACCTCAACAAGCTTTATCCTATGTTTCAAAACATAAAACTATACAATATGACGTTGCTTAGAAACACGTAATAATTATTGGAAGGGACTGCACAACAAAGCGCTGCGCGGCATTCTAACAAAGTATACACACATTTAAGAGATCTTACGTTACAGATAAAATATAAAAAAACGCAAAAGAAACAGCATAAACTATACGAAATTCATATTCTACACATTCCAACTACCAAATATACGTAACCACACCATAATAACACAAGTACGATTTAAATTTCATTTTTGCACACCTTAACTTACGATTCTCGTTTTAAAAATTTATTATTTTTTTATCACACTTAACTCACTAGATGTTAAAAATAACTATGAAAGAAAGATTGGATCAGTGAATTATATTTTTTCTTTCTTATAAATATGTGTGATGTAATTCTTCTTTATTGTTTTACATCTATCAATTATTGATGTTACGTAATTGGATTGATGTTACGTAATTGTACTGATGTTGCGTAATTGTATTGATGCTAAATAATTGTAAATATATTAATTAAACATTGGCGGTACAAGAAATTTATAAAAATCCCACCTGCGTGTTTTTTTCGTGTTCACAGGACGGCTTGAAATCATAAATTGCCGTTTAGGTCCGCCCACTGACCTAGACGGATTTATGAATAAGCCGTCCCTCTGATTTGATTGGTCTAAAATTATCTGTACTCAATGAGGGTAGCTGTTAAGCATTCAGCAACCTCATTCATTTTACTCTCCTCGCGTGTAACACATTTTATATAATTAAGCTAAGAAATAAATTTGTTTAAATCCCTCCTCCGCCCCATCGCCTCCATATATTGTTTTGTTACGGTGGGGGATTTCAATTTGTTTGACCCCCAGACAAATTTTGGATCAGTGAATTATATTTTTTCTTTCTTATAAATATGTGTGATGTAATTCTTCTTTATTGTTTTACATCTATCAATTATTGATGTTACGTAATTGGATTGATGTTACGTAATTGTACTGATGTTGCGTAATTGTATTGATGTTAAATAATTGTAAATATATTAATTAAACATTGGCGGTACAAGAAATTTATAAAAATCCCACCTGCGTGTTTTTTTCGTGTTCACAGGACGGCTTGAAATCATAAATAGATTTTTTATTTCCGAGGGGTGGTGATTATTATTGCTACATGTTAAACAGTCTTTTGCTGCTGGTGTTATTGTTACTGCTGCAGCTGCTCCCATAGCTGCTGTTGCTGTTTCTGGTGTCCTGCTGTTCCCTTGTCGTTGTCCTCATCCACCACAGGAGTGCCGTCACCTGAATAACAAGTAACCAGGATAATGATTAAGGACAACTAAATTATGACATCTAAACAGCTGTGAGACTTATTGTGTGTGTGTGTGTGTGTGTGTGTGTGTGTGTGTGTGTGTGTTTTATACATTTTTAATGTCCTCTATTTGTTTCTTTATTTCTTTCAAAATTATTTAAAGTATACAGGGAGTTAAAAATGGATAAATACAACTCAACCCATAATATTTAGCAACAAAGGAGAGAGAGAGAGAGAGAGAGAGAGAGAGAGAGAGAGAGAGAGAGAGAGAGAGAGAGAGAGAGAGAGAGAGAGAGAGAGAGAGAGAAAGAAGAAATGAAGAAAGAACAAGTAAAAGAGAGGTATTTCCTATTATAAGACCAGTCATAACAATTTCAGTACGTCTTTAGATAATACTTTTATATTGCTTTTTCTCCTGACAAAACACCCCATCCCCGTAAATAATTTAACATGTACCTTCAGGTTTCTACTCCTCAATGTATTGTCGATAGCTTAGCTTGCACCTTCCCAGGGAAATAAAGCATCCATCAGACCTGAACTGTACCCCTTTTCGCTCAGTGGCATGCCACTTGATTGCGTCAGTGACGTCCACTTTCTTGGAGTTAATAACTGCATACCCAGAAAACTTTGATTTGACCAATACTTTGCCCTCCATGTATACTTCCTTAAAGCGCCCCTGTTCTTCGCATTGTGACGTCACGCGCACTCGTTTGTTCTTGAATTTAAACTCCACCTCCCCAGCGTGAGGAAATTCTACGGCTTTGGGCAGCTCCTTAAATATGTGTTGTATTTGAGAAGTAAATTCTCGTGGCAATTTCAATGTACACGCTGTTACCTCTTCATCTGCTAAGTAGAAGCTGTGATCCATTTCAATTCTTATTCGGGCGCTTTCTTTTACTGTGGAAGATCCACTTTCTATGTATTCAGTGACCTCTTTCTCCGTTGTTTTTATGTCTTTTATTTCTGTATCGACATGTTTCCATTTCATTTTCTTTACGCCCGGTGTGAAAGATCCCTTTTCATTTTCTCCTTTTAAGCGTCTGAGATAATATTTTTGAAGAAGTTTTACCAAATTCTGATGCCCTTCCATAGCTAGTGATAGAACTTTTAAAACTCTTCGTTCACAAACTTCTCGAAAGTTTTGAATGTTTCAAACGCAACGAATGGTTTGATATAAAACTAAAGAAGGCGCTGTTTATATAACAAGTCTGGAACGTGACTAAACCTTCAACATTTCCATATATTTTTATGATTTCATAAATGAGCAAGGGGGAAACTACCTATCTGGATTTTTTGCTATGACATCAAAACCAGGGGAATTTTGTTCTGTACCAAAACGCGACAAGCTTGATACAGTGCCAGCTCATTCGCGTATAGTCCATTACACAATGTTAAGCAGTTAGCCTTTTTAAAAATTTGAATTTAGGAAAATTTGAAAGTAGGAACAACCAGAATAACTAGATAAATGTTATTAACGAGATTATACAGTACACTCGGGGGTTGGGGCGGTGAGGAGGAGATGTTTACGCGAACTCATGTTCTCGCTATAAAATTTGATGGAAGGGGTTGACAAAAATTGCAAGAGAGGATTAGAGGTGTAGTCATTTAAACTACCCTCTGTATACAACAGGGAGGGGGGGGGGGCGTAGTAAATTGCCAGAATTTTTTATACGTAAGGGGAGGGAGGGGGGGTGATTCTTTTACTTTCCGATCATGGAGGGAGGGGATGAGTCTTGACTATGCAGTTGTTAATATTATGAGTTAATGGATGATATTATATTCATGTTATTAACATTATTTTATAAGTAAAGATTCCATATGTTTACACTGAAAAAACCCTGGATGAGAACGCATCTGGACCCTTGACAATCGAGTCTCGTAAGGCATATGAGATAAAATGGCTAAACTAAATTTATAAAATCACGAATTAATAAAACACAAAATGTTATCGTAATACATTAATACTGCAAATGAATGCAAATATTTTGAAAGTTAAAAGCCAATATGGAATGAGCGACTTTTAAAACGATTAGTTTTTTGTTGTTGTTGTTTATGCTGTTTCACCTGCCTTAGCTGGTTTCTTTCTTCGGTAGCATATAAAACAACACACTGAATACTTAAACTGAAGGATGAAGTACAGCTTTCATTTCTATTTTTTGTTTGTTTGTTTGTTATTGCCTGGATATGTTATCCCACCTTAAACGGCCCGGGGTATGAAGTTTTCAAGCTCTGCTCCTTGGCTTCCATTGTCAGTTCCACAGCTTTAAGATATAGGAGGTGGGTAATAAAAGATGCTTATTCCCAATTCGTTTGCAATCGGTTATAGGTATGCAGTCTCTCTGGAAGTTTCTTCCCTTTTTTCGCAGTTCCAAACGTCGTTTGCAGCTGGGTATAAGTTGACATAAGATGGTTTCCAGAAAGCTCCACTATTTGACAGAGGAAGACGAAATTTAGCACTCGTATATAGGATAACAAGCTCTCGGTGAATCCACAATTTTTTTTTACCTCAACGGTAAAGGTCAAGGTCAAATTTAGGTCATGTTTTTTCTATCAAAAGGTTTCCAGAAAACTCTTCCTAGCGTTTGAGTCAGCGGAGCTTCATATTGGGCACACTACAGACAATCATAAGGTCTCGGTGAAATTATTTTTGATTATGATCTCAAAAGAATCTGATTGACAGTTGTTGAAATAGCGCACTGTCACAGTAAACTGAACATCCAGAAAAAGGCATTGTATTTACAAAATATAATAATACGGAATTCCGTTAGATAGCGGAATGACACATTTGCAGAAACCACTAAAGAGAACATTTGTATTAAATTATGACCGAGAAGCTCAAAGTCACGCAGTGTCCCTTTTCTGTCGTCGTTTTGGCCCACGGGTTAAAACTGAACCCAAATTCGTTCAAAATCAACGAGGTTTCTTTTGTGTAATGCCTAGGTCCAAAGAGTCGAAAATGGACTCAAAATCGCTCGATCCCTAACCGTTTTGGAGATAATGGCCACCTACGATTTGGCCGTGACCGTACCTGAGAAGGTCAAGGTCACCGAGGTTCCTCTTATGTAGCATTGTTTAGGCCCAAAGGGTCGAAAATGACCTCAAAATCGCTCTATCTCTACTGGTTTTCGAGATAATCTTGACCGTGACCGAGTAGGTCATGGCCACCGAAGTGCCTCCTATGTAACGTTGTTTAGGTAAGGATCGAAAATGAGCTCAAAATTGCTTTATCTGTAACCGTTTTCGAGATTTCAGGTCATTGACCTTGATCGTGAGGACAAGGTCAAGGTTACTGAGGTTCCTCTTATGTAGCATTGCTTAGGTCAAAAGGATAAAAAATGAGCTCAAAATCTGTTTCTGACCGTTTCGAGATAATAGTGAACTTCTGGTCTTTTGCATTGACCATGACCGAGGAGGTCTGGGTCACCGAGGTACCTCTTACGTGTCGTCTTTTAGGCTCAAACGGTCGAAAATAAACTCAAAATCGCCCTTTCTCTAACTGCTTTCGAGATAATACTCAACTTCCTGTTTTTAACATGGACCATGACCGAGAAGGGCAATGTCACCGGGGTACCTCTTATGTAACGTTGTTTGGGCTCAAGGAGTCGAAAATAACCTCAAAATCTCTTACCATTTCGAGATGAGTCTTCCTGTTGTGCACTCAATTCTTGTGCCAACAGACAATTATCAATAGGATTAGAGTAATTATAATCCTCCGTTTTGTTTGATTGTTAATTATATATGTCGCGTCGTCCCTAAATAATGCATGGTCATAAGAATTACTATAATTGGTATTTCTATTGTTTATAATAGTTATGGTATGTTTATAATTGTAAAACCCCTTTTGTTACTCCTTTGATTGTTGTCACCTGTTTGTTACCCACTCTTATAATAAGTGACTTTGTTAGGATCTACAAGTATATAAGCTATGGAAAATAATATACGGGAGAATCTAGAAGCGCATATCTGAATGATAAAACGTTGATTGAGAAATTATATTAATTATAAACTCGGATATATGTTATGTTGTGGATATCCGATCATGTATGGCACGTGACTATCGTTCTTAAGTCTAATAACCAAAATGCTTTTCTTGGCGTAATAGACCCCGGTACACCCCACTGCACTTAGTATATTTATATCAATAAACACTTGTTATTTCATTTAATCATTCTTTTTAATTTATAAGGAAGTGCCCCGCTGTGAGTCAAAAACGGCTCACAGAGGTGTACTTCATATGGTGGAGATGCCGGGTAATTACGCCTTGAAATCATAATAATAATTATTTCACAAAATACACTACAAAATAAAAGAAAGAAACATTTAAAAAAATGGCACAATTATTTTGTACATATTTACAGAAATAAACAAATAAACAAATAAAATCAGTGTCATTAGTGAAGTGAGGGCCAATAATGCTCTTCACATGAAACTGAATTTACAGAAAAGAATAAATGCATTTCTTCTATTTAAAAAAAAAAGCCACAATATTCTGCAAAGCAGTGACGGTGGTGCTCATTTTAAAGTGGGGGGAGACATTTGACGCCCCTGAAAACACTTTTATATTCTAGCTGAAATTCGTTTTTGCATAGCATAATTACTTGCACACCAACGGTGTTCATATTTCATAAGTCGATTTGTACCAGCAATTTTGGCAAGTCGAATGGAAATTGTTCTACAAAACTTTGTATAATATGCATACAGCATAGAACATACTAGCCTTTTAAATTTGTAACTAGCAAATTGCAATAATTACTAATGATAATATCATCTACATTGCCAATACTTTACTGTGTTTTTTATCACAGTTAAGGCTACTCGCACAACAGTGGTGATCATAAAGTTTTTATATTTGTTGTCTTTTTCTTAAACTAAACTAATTAACCATAAAGGGATATGAAATGTCACAAATACAGACTGTGACTACACGCGCAACAATGGTGGTCATAAGTATCAATCACAACAAATCCCAAAACACAATATAGTTCGTTTGGACTAGCAGTGTTGACATGGGAAACAACATCAGCACAATGCTTCATCACCATGGATTTCTTTTAACATCCAAATTGTCTCTACATCCTTATCATGCAGCTCTCACAAAATTTTAAAATGCCAATTTTATATCTGGCAAAGGACTTCTTCTGTTTCTTGAGGGTGCTGATATGTTGAGTTGTTTGGCCATGGATTGATTTGTTAAGCGTGGTTCAACAAGTGACTTCAACATTTGATTTCTTTGCTTAGATTGCCTTTTATTCTGATTTTATAGTCGTTTCAAAGGTCAAATTTTCAGCTGTTGTTAAGTAATCACTTTGTTGCTCGAATACCGCCTTATCATGTCTAACGTCAAAATGTCCTACATAAACCAACATCAAGATACCCCGTTCGAACGTTGGCAATGTCCGCTTAAAGAGCCGATAAAAGTACCTCTCCCAAAATATTTTTCTGGGTACTCCAAGGAGGATGGAAAAACATGGCTTAAGTATTTAGAGCTATTTCATCATTGTAGTGGAATAGGGCCAGACATTGCACCACGAGTTTTTCCAGTTTTCTTAAAAGACCTAGCGCTTCAGTGGTTCGATAATCTTCCAGATTTCGTCAGTTCAGATTATGTTCTGCTAAGAGAGGCATTTCTCGATAGGTTTCACAATAAAGTCTACACTTTTAGAGATGGTCTCGATGAACTTTACGGAATGTCTATTGACAGCATTTCCACTGACGTAGATTGGGACGATTTCGTTTTAAGACATGGTACTGTGTGTGATAGGCTTGGTTTTTCACAAGAATTCCAAAGAGTTCAGAGCTTTATTAGTCTAATGCCCCGGGAAATAAAGCCATGGTTGTATGCTGGTGTCTACAATGACACAAACAGTTGTGCCAGAAGTGCGAAACATTTCTTCCATTCGCATATGGCGAGGACAGCTTCATCATCGGAGCCAGTTCGTCCTGTTAACAGGGTAGAAGCAAACTTGATTCACGAATATACCAAAAAGCAATATCAACCAAGGAAAACTTATGAACAAAAACAAAATAGAAGAAAAGGCTGGAAGGTTCCGTGTACAATCTGTGGTTCAAACAACCATCGCAAAGACCAGTGTCATGTTACTATTAAACCAGACACCAATGATGCAAGCACTCAAACCAAAAATGCAAACACACACCTAACGACGAAAACTGCACATACACATCAAACACCTAAAGTTTGCCCCATTCTTGATCTGAGTGGCAGCTCACACATAGCAGTAAAATGTAGTGACGGGGTTGAACTACATACTCTTTTGGACACCGGAGCCAATTGTAACTGCATCAGTGTTGAGGCCTTCAAGCGCCTTAGGCAGTGTGACAAAACGGATGTCGAATATTCCAAATTCAATCATGCACAGTCGGCCGGTGGTGCCCCGTTGTCTATAAAAGGAACTTCAACAATTTCGTTTCACCTCAAAAACTCCAGCTTCCGAGTTAATGCGTATGTTATAGAAGATTTGGTTGTTGATTTTATTTTGGGAAGAACATTTCTTGAAGATCAGGGTGCAGTTATAGATTTTTCTAAGAGCACCATAAAACTGAACGATAAATACACGCTGGTCGTATCCGATGAGTGCGTTGTCGATCCGCAGACCCAACAAGTTGTTTATGTTGATGTTAAGGGGAGCATCCCTAATGCAATCGACGGTCTAACCCGTCCAAACCACAGAATACAAGCTCTCGGCCTATTTATGGCAAATACACTTAACACTTCAAAGAACAACAAGATACCAATACGTTTGATGAACCCTTTAGTATCACCAATTAAACTTAAGGCAAAAACAAAAATAGGAACTTTTAGTCCTCTCAGCTCAGCTGATAGCATTAGCCTCGTGGAAGATACGGGTCAAATCAAAGACTTACCATTTGTGAACCTTGTATCTGATGGTAAAGCTACAAATCAAACAAACCTTGGAACTGAAAAACATAAAAATTCAACCTCCATACATCATCACAATCTTAGCTTTGAGGAGGCTCGGGCAAAGCTTAAGAACTCTATTGATCTGAGTCAGTCAGATCTCACTGATATTCAAAAAGATCAGCTGCTTGACGTTCTTGCAGACCGACGAGAAGCATTCTCGCTAGATGGTGAACTAGGCAACTGCAAACTAATAAACCACGAAATCGCTCTAAAGCCTGGAACAAGACCTATTTATCAAAGACCTTATCGCTACTCAATGTTTGCAAACGACGAGGCACGGAAGCACGTAGCCGGCTTGCTAGAAAAAGGTGTTATCGAACCTAGTACATCTCCTTGGTCCTCTCCAATTTGCATTGTCACCAAGCCACGATCTGATCCAAATGCTCCAATTGAAACAAGGATGACAATTGATTATAGGAGGTTAAATGATCAAACGCTGCCTGATGTCCATCCTTTGCCACGGCTCGATGATACACTCGATAGAATTGGTTCCCAAAAACCAGTTTTCTTCAGTTCAATCGATCTTCTTTCTGGGTTCTTTCAAGTTGAGCTGGACGAGAAAAGTAGGCCTTACACAGCATTTTCTTTCGAGGGAGGACATTATCAGTTTACAAAATTAGCGCAAGGTTTGAAAAACTCACCGGCATCTTTTTCTCGGTTGATGCAACTCATACTCACAGGACTTCAATACTTTATCTGCTTGTGCTATATCGATGATATAATCATATTTTCGAGCACGTTTGAGGAGCATTTGAAGCACATTAGTCTGGTTCTTGGAAGTCTGATTAGTGCCAATCTCAAGGCTAAGCCGCAAAAGTGTCAATTTGCTAAGAAGGAGGTCAAGTTCTTGGGCAACATTGTTTCGAAAGATGGAGTTAAGCCAGACCCTGGGAAAATAAGCGTGATTAAGGATATGAACCCGCCGAAGAATGTCAAAGAGCTCCGTCGGTGTCTAGGTCTCATGGGTTTTTACAGAAGGTTTGTCCCTCACTTCCAGCTTTATGCATCTCCACTTTACAATCTGTTGAAGAAGGATAAGAAATGGGAATGGACAACGAAATGTCAAGAAGGTTTTCAAAATCTGAAAGATTCCCTGATAAATGCTCCAATTCTTGGATATCCCGATTTCAGCAAACCTTTCATTGTTTATACTGACGCATCTATCGATGGTCTTGGTGCTATGTTGGTTCAAGAGCAGCAATTTGAGGGCAAAACAATCCCAAGGGCTCTATGGTACTCTGGTCGTTCACTTAACAAGCACGAGAAAAAGTACAATATCAGTGATCTTGAACTCACTGCCATTTTTTACGCAATTCAGCAATATCGTCCATACTTGCAATACAACAAAGTCGTTTTCTATACAGATCACAAAAGTCTTACTACTCTTATGAAATGCAAACAACCTACAGGGAGACTCGGTAGAATTCATCAAGCTCTTACAATGCTCAACTACGAGGTTATACATCTCCCTGGTAGCAAAATGGCTCATGTAGATGCCATAAGTAGGTTTCCACATTTAACTTTGCCAAAAGAACACGAAGACGTTGTCGAACCCGATTTTGTTGATCCACCGCTTGTCGAACCAAAATCCAGTGCTGATCTTAAGGTTTTTGCAGTCAATGCTAAGGCCCAAAGTTTTAGATCTAAGTTGACCCAAGACAGGAAGAATCATGAACTTAACAAATTCAACTTCTCAAAAGAACACATTACTCGTCTTATTACTTTACAGTCCAAAGATCCTGAAATTACGGATCGGTTGAAGCTTATCGAGAAGCAAGAGTTGGATGTCCCTCCCGAGCGTTTTAAGAAACTGCTCGCAAATATCGACGATTTCATTGTTGAAAACGGCGTTTTATATAGAGTTCATTATCAACCAAGGTCCAAAACACGTTCCAAGGCAGAGAAATGCGTACTTCAGCTTGTCGTTCCTGCAGAGTTGCGTCACGAGGTCATGCGAGAACTGCACTGTGATGTGCACTTTTCATACATGAAGGTTTGGTACAAGGCTCAGGAGAAGTACTGGTGGCCCGGTATGTTTAAAGACATCAAGTCTTTCTGTGAGTCATGCGTGCAGTGTCAGCAAGCAAAAGGATCTCAAAAACGGCCTCCTCTGATTCCAATAGAAAGTAACTTTCCTTGGCAAATCGTTGGTGTTGATATAACAGAACCACATGTTATCTCGCAAAAAGGGAACAGATACATTTTGGTCTTTGTAGATCTTTTCACAAAGTTCGTTGTTGCTAGGGCCATTCCAAATATGAAAGCTGAAACTGTAGCAAAAGTGTTCTACGAGGAGATTATTTGTCGATTCGGTGCCCCACAGAAGTTATTATCTGATCGTGGTGCGCAATTTTTGTCCTCGCTAATGAAGTTTACTCGAGAGTTACTCAGCGTTCAAGGTCTTTTCACTTCCGCTTGGAATCCACGCTGCGACGGGATGACAGAACGCTCAAATCAGACAATCATGAAATGTCTCAGTTTCCTTTCTAACGCACATCATGACAACTGGGATGAACGCTTATCTTCAGCTGTGTTTGCCTACAATACCACACCGTGCTTTCGTTCTACGGACTATACTCCGTACTACCTTTTGTTTGGTCGCCACTGCAAAGGTCCTGCCGACCTCAGGCTTGTGATTCCTGAAGATGTTCCTCATAACATTCAGGACTACGTCACTACTCTAGTGAACAGCCTAGACGAAGCTTGTATCATGGCCCGTGAGAACATTCGAGAGCACCAAGCTAGCATGAAAGAATACTTTGATAGGAGTGCACAATCCTGCAGACTACAGGAAGGTGACAAAGTATTTCTTTATATTCCAGTGACTCCTAAGCACTTGTCACGCAAATTGCGCCATCCTTGGTGCGGCGGCTACGTCATCCACCGGTTTTTAGGTCCAAACACAGTCAAGCTTAGAAAGCTAAGCGACGGTAAAATACTGAAAGCACCAGTAAATGTCAAGCGTTTGAAGAAATGTATAGACCCTCAGGAACGCCCTCAACAAGTTTTGGCAAATGACATTTTCCCCGCATTGGACGAATTAACTGATGACGACATCCCGGTCGATAATTTTGCTCCATTCATGGCTGTTCGTCCCAGTGAATCCTCGGACACTGAGGAATCGCTACACGATGCCCCCCTTCCCTCTCAACAAACTTCTCAAAGTCAATTTGTAAATGTAGAGAAAGTTCTTGCTAGAAGAAAATATAAAGGAAAAGTTCAATACAAAGTAAGATGGCAAGGATACGGTCCAAAAGATGACTCATGGGTGAATGAGGAAGATGTAAATGATGTCCTTCGCGAGTTCGTTGCTAGCAATAACCTACCGAAAAGGCGAAGAAAAAGGAGACCGTAGATGTAATCACATTCTGCCATGTATTTATTATGTATTATGTATTTATGTATTATGTATTGCTTTATTTTCTATCGGTATATCGATGCTCACGATATAAGATACATATTGTATGAGTTGAACTGCTGCTACATAAACTTCGGCTCAGGTTTGATATTATGCCAGAGCCCCTCAAACTGTAAAAGTGTGAAATTAAATGTCGGCATTATGAGTAACTTAAAATATGTAGCTTACAAATTGGTAATATAAATCCAAATACAAAGCATTAATTGCATATTTAAGATACCGGATTGTATCATTTGCGGGTTGCGTTCAGACGTTTCTTTCTGCAACGACCTACTCTGTGCAAAGATACAAAACATGTTGTACATTGTGTTCTACAGCTTTTATTTTCTAACCATACTTATTTGGTGCTAGCTCAGCCTCAAGATAAACTTATGTTGTTAAACATACATGTTTTGTGTCGAAATACATCTGCACCTTCTTGCGGAGTATTCGACCTAATTATTGATCTTAGCATTTCCTTAACTATATTGATTTTGCAAGTAATTTTTTTTTTTGCAAAGAAATCAGGTGTATATAAACACGTATGGCTATTTCATTATCTTCAATGTAGTTAAATCTGTCTTATATGTACCATATTGTGCAGTTATCAATAATGGTCAAAATTTGTATATACTGTATAGGAGAAAATATTTCTATTATTAAGGCGCATTATTTGTTTTCGCATGTTTTACATTTATTCACATGTTCATTTACTGATTTTTTTAAACATTTTGTTCATGTGACTTTTATAAGTGTTTCAGAAAAATGGAAAGGTGCTGCTATGTTGCGTACCGCGCATACCGATGATTGCATTGTATTTTTATGCTCTTGGCTTCATGTAAAATAGTATCTCCATGGTGGAAAGTGGCAAGAGAGAATGTTGTGAGAGAATGTGTTGCAGAGTGAAAGCTCTGAAAGTATCAAAATTTATAAACCCCGGCCGGGTCCTTTTCGATCAGAATGTGTCTGTGCCACCCGAAACCACGGAGATCAATTTAAAATTTCAATGTTTCTTAAGAAATTTAAAAAAGGGAAACAACGAGTCAAGCTGTAGGACGAGACGTTTCGAACGGCTTAACCATACAGTCCTCGGAATACACCAGTGCTCATGCATCAGGAACCAATCAGCTTGCGATTTGTGATTCTATACCGTTGAAAAAGCAACAGATGCTCGAACAGTGATACAGAATATCGGACATTTACTTGATTTTACATCTCTGCGGAAAGAACCTCGCCTGTTGTATATCGGGCATACCATCTTATAGACATTCTCTTTATATACTAAAGACGGTGTTGCAGAAACAAGAATATTTTTTACGCTACGCTTGCAATAAGAACATTTTTACCTACTGCATTTTCTACATTTATGATTTTCTCGGCTTCATGATAAAAAAAAAAATCTGCCGGGTAGTATTTGATATTATTTGTATGCCATGTTGCAATGTATAAATATTAGCATTCTTGTCTAAAATAGTTCAGTAAAAGGACATATGACAAAATTTAAACTTAGATATTTATGTTTAACTAAATTTGCAATTTAGTCATAAAGTGGGGGGAGATGTTGTGCACTCAATTCTTGTGCCAACAGACAATTATCAATAGGATTAGAGTAATTATAATCCTCCGTTTTGTTTGATTGTTAATTATATATGTCGCGTCGTCCCTAAATAATGCATGGTCATAAGAATTACTATAATTGGTATTTCTATTGTTTATAATAGTTATGGTATGTTTATAATTGTAAAACCCCTTTTGTTACTCCTTTGATTGTTGTCACCTGTTTGTTACCCACTCTTATAATAAGTGACTTTGTTAGGATCTACAAGTATATAAGCTATGGAAAATAATATACGGGAGAATCTAGAAGCGCATATCTGAATGATAAAACGTTGATTGAGAAATTATATTAATTATAAACTCGGATATATGTTATGTTGTGGATATCCGATCATGTATGGTACGTGACTATCGTTCTTAAGTCTAATAACCAAAATGCTTTTCTTGGCGTAATAGACCCCGGTACACCCCACTGCACTTAGTATATTTATATCAATAAACACTTGTTATTTCATTTAATCATTCTTTTTAATTTATAAGGAAGTGCCCCGCTGTGAGTCAAAAACGGCTCACAGAGGTGTACTTCATTCCTATCGCTAACAGTACACGAGGTCACATGGATTTTGACCTTGACCTTCAAGGTCAAGATTCAGGATAGAAGGTTACCTCTACTGAGTTCGTTTTATATATTCATACTAGAGTTGAGCACTTTTTATGGCCACTTTTCGTGATTAATAGGTGTTTTGAAAAATATTTTGGCCTCATTTTGGCCTTGATCTTTGAGACCTGATGAGTGTCTATAAGTGTACCGATATGAAGATCCGTTGACTCAAATGTGAGGAGGAATTTTCTGGAAGCCATTTTGTGGAAAAAATAACTTTGACTTCAATTTGACCTTGACCTTGACCCCTGAGGCAAAAAAATGTGGATTCACCGATACCTTGTCATCCTCTACACATATGCCAAATTCCATCCCCCTCTGTCAAATACTGTAGGAGTTTTCTGGAAAAAAAGGAAAAAAGTTCAGAAAATTCCAGAAAAACTATATACTTACACCCAGTTGCAAACCAAGTTTGCAAGTGGGAAAAATGAAAATTTCAACAGTTTAGAGTGCCATATTATACACATATTTTCATTACAAAAAAAAGAAAATAAGATGTTGTAAATGTAAAATAAACCACGTTGGAAAAATTAAGTGAAGCACAAATGTGACCTATTCCCACTGAGATTGATATTTGGAGTAACTATACAGCTCAAACAATGCAGTGATTTACAGAATGGATTGGAGAATTCTCTGTTTACTTAACTATATTTACTTCACTCCCGGGTTATTATGTAAACTACGATGCGTGCGCGCTGACTGTTTCTTTGGCAGTGACATTGGCAATATATAGTTCTAATATCTGCGAGAGCTCACAAGTTGGATAAAATCGAAACAAAAAAAGCTAATTTTTGTAATCTAGAGAAGTTAGTATTCTAGATTTTTCTAAAGTTTTATTCTAGAGTTTTACTAACATTAATACCATATTAATATTAATATTGATATTAATATTATTGTTATGACTGTTTTTATTATGATTATGATGATTATAATAATAATAATTATAATAGTAATAATTGCTATTGTCATTATTAAACATTTACTTTTGAGTTTAATAATCGATATGAGCTAACTGATTACGTTAAATGTAGCATTGCTTTTTAATTAGATGCCATAAATAAAAACAAAACTATTTTCATACTTTCTAAGTAAGGTGTTGGAAAACAAATTTAAATATTCAACTGAAGTCAATTAATCACACATCAGTCACACAGCCAACCAATCAGTAGATTAAAAAATTATTTGCAGGCTAAACTTCAGACGAAACCAAGATGCCTAAGGGAATCTATGCTTCATACAGAGATGTTCGGGCAAAACAGTACAAGCTCAAACTGACGTATTTTAACGGAAGAGGGCGCGCCGAGCACATTCGACTGTTGCTAGCGGCGGCTGGCCTAGATTACGTGGAAGACAATAGAATAGCATTCGAGGACTGGCCGAAGCTTAAAACAGGTGAGTTTACAGGAGGAGGGGGAGTGGGGGGAGGGGGTGGTTTGCAATCTCAAACAGGTTCGCAAAAGGGCATTTTTGAAATCCTCCTATAACCCAGTTTACGAAAGCGATGTGATTGATTTACAAAAATTGTGAAATACCTTTGACGCAATTATCTCTTAAATGGGTCGCAGGTATTTTCAAATAAATTAGTTGTATATTCAGTAGGCTACTATCGGTTGATGCATGCGAATATTTAATTTTTTTATTCAGTTACATAGGTACCTTGAAAAAGGCACTCTAAATTAGGTACTGATATGCAGATGAAATCAGTCAACCACATTAGTCGTTTAATAAATCAGCTAACTGCAGAGTAGTTTGAAAAATTTCCAACCATATCTTCGTTTTTAAATGTACAGGATAGTTGCATATTTCTGTGTAGAATTATAACTTTCTTAGGGAAATGAGCCATGCTGTTAGCTGCTTGTTTGACCGTATTGGACGTAGTCTTATTGCCACCCAAACTTCATGGTACAAGTTAATAAGAAAGAGTTTTTATACACTCTCGCAGCTTAAGACTTAGCACTGTATATAAAAGAAATGTCAAGCTTAAAAGATCGTGTTATATTCTATGACCCCAAGCGTAAAAAACAGGAGTACTTCAGCAAATATTCAGCGTGGATTTATTGGACGGAGCGCAAACATTTTGATTCGATCTGGACTCGCCATTAGTCCAGTAGGTGTCAGAGTTAGGCATATTTACAGTGGGATTTTTAAAGCGAAGTCATTGTTCAGTAAACATAGCAACGATTGACTTAAGATCTTTGCAGTGTACAATAGAGCCTCGGGAAAGAAATACGTCCCCAAAAAGACTTATTTAGCGGATTTTACCACTTTACAATACTTAAAATAAACACCCCCCCCCCGCCCCCGGAAAACTGAAGTTCCACTGGTGGATTTATTTCCAATTTTCCGCTGCACAAAAAATAATAATAAAATAAAATAAAAATAAACACACAGATATATACTGTGCAATCCGATGACTAGCAATTGCCTAGGCCCTGACTACACACCACAACGGCTGTAAGAAGCAACTGCACAAGCCATTCCCAGCTCCGGTGTAACAGGCTATCTTACCCCCTCTGTACAGCTTTCCCCCCGGGGTGGGGGTAAGCTACACTAGACTATCTCCCCCCTCGAGTATATTAAGCCCCCCGCGGACTTTTTTGCGTGTAAAAATATTTGATAATACTTGTTCATAAGAATAAATGCACTCAATTAAACTGTGTAAAAAGTAACTTGAACCACTTTATTGACTAAATTCAACATAAATCAAACAAAATATAAAAAGGCATCCTTGATCAGAACGTTCTATATTTTTCTCTTAATATCCTTTTTAGCATTTTAGAGAGCCTAGATGGATACTCCTATTCGCTAAGATTATCATAAATAACATCCACATTATCCAAGAAGCGCTTTCTTGCATGTGCAACTTAACCTCCCTTTTAGAAATTGATACCAATAAGGAGGGGGCAAAAAATACCAGGTGGGGGAGGGGGGAGATAGCCTAGTCTATCTCCCCCCGGGGGGGGGGGGGTTGTACAAGAGACAAGATATAGTGTTACACAGGTTAGCTCCCAGCTCCAGGGGTGTCCGCGTTTGCTTGAAAAAAAGAGTTATTTGTTAGCGTTTAGGGGTCGTTTTACAAGACTTTGTCCAGACCAACTGGCTGTTGGACTACTGGCCGCTGGAGAGCCAGTCACCACATAAATAGAAAACCCGCATTAGTGGCCACCAAACAATATTGTTGAGAAAATATTATGTGATTTTTCAAGTGCATATATTTTGCTATTATAATTCTAAAGGGTTTGCAAAAGCTTTGGAATCGCTTATCTCCAGTTTTATATGGAAGTTAAGTCCGGAGTAGGAGAGCCTAAGATTCTAAACTGCTCGAAAAAGATCGCGAATTAGGCTAGAACACGGAACAGCCGTTGAGGAAGTCACGGATGAAAGAGTCCTGAGATTAAGTCAAAATGAAAGACGAAAAGCTTAGTTCTGTTTTTAATGACCAGTCTCATTATTCCGAACCGAAATATATGTACAATTATTCATAGATAGAATAATAGAATGTAATAACACGAGAGTTTTCTGACGGAATTGCATGGTAACAGACCATGGCATTCTTTAGCGAAATAACACTGTCCCCGAAGCTTTCTGTACATTGTAGGTAACGAAGAAAAAAAGCGAAATTCCACTGGGCAATGTTTGACATAGTGGACAGAGCATTTATTTCAAAGTTCCCGGCAAATATGTGACAGGCCGGGTCTTCTCCAGTGTCATTACTCATCGCAGCTCTGAGTGTGGGCAAAGATTGTTAATATACTAAATTATATAGTATTATTGGTCTGAATCCCATAGCTGCATGATGGCGTTGTTGCTACTATAGGCTATAGCGGCACGGTATTGGTACCGTTCTAACTGATCGGCAGCCGAGACACAAGGGAAACCACGTGGATCTCTGGTGCTCAAGCAGCTCTAGGAGTGGGCGGCGCGGGCGAATCTCTGTTATTTTTTGTATGGCTTACAACAGGATCGCTATGGGGAGAAAGACATATGAAGAATCGTAGGTAAGAAGCGCACAGGCGGCATTTTTTGTAAATTTTGAGCTGAACCCACCAATGATACCGTTAGGGTCTCTTTTAACATTTCCAGTGCAAAAGTTTCTCGGTGTAACAAATGAGTCCATTACAACACCACAAAAAGGCGTGTTGTTTTGTAGTTTTTGCGACTTTTCAGGAGATAAGCCCAAAACTCAAAACCAACGAAATGTCGTATGCGCACTTCCTTCCTAGGACCCTTCATGCAGCACCTCAAAATCGGCCACGAGCAGTTTAAGGCATCAATTGCTCACGTCCCTATTCTGGGTATGGGAGCCAGACCTTGGGAGTTGTGTCTTGTTTGGGATCAATTCTGACTTGTTAACGTTACCACAAACTCAACCTGTATTGCTTTCTCGACTTGTTGTAGGGTATACCCTTGTGTTGTCTGCTGCGTAGGTGTGGCAGGAACCAGTTGTCTAGGCAATCGAATACTAACTTGCCTTGTAATTACCTTGTAATTGGGCCCATGCTTTTAGCAATTTCATGATATTTGAAAAAGCCAGAAGTGTTTTGCCCTATTTTAAGCACAGATACTTTCCGGCAGAGTGGTGGATAAGGAGGTGCAGATAGGCGTCGAAGAGATTTATCGACGTACCCCACATATCTTCCTGTGGAGTCTCTTTTATGACATTGCCGTGTCATTCTCGAACGAGGTGACATGGAGAGACACATGGAGGACAGAGTGGTCGGTAACTAATCTCCAAAAACCGGTCTTCTTAAGGACTAGAAAGACCCAGCTGAAAAAATCTCACTTGGTTTTCTGATAACGGTTCTATCACACAATTGTTCTGTAACTTTTTTATTATCTCCTGCAAGACACGGACCTTTTTGAGCCCGGTTGACTGGCGCTTGGGGGTGGAAGAAGACCGACGGTTTCTGGCTGTCTCTGAGGCAGCGCTCTACCCCCGCAACACACCTATTCCCCAATGATTGCCTGAACTTTATTACTTTGCCGCGTACGGCAAAGATGGCGCTGCAGGAGAATAAATTTTCTAAGTTGTTTGCGTTTATAAAAGTATCGAAACGAGGTCTTCGTTTTCAAACGGCACTTTGGCTGGCTGCTTCATGCACTGCTGGGGCTTCTAACTCTCGGACAGGTGACCGATCTGACCGTGGGGGTTGCATCTGTTGTCTATTCCTTGACTGGTCCGAAGACGACCCTTGTGTTCTTCTGCGCTTGTTGGACTGGCGGAAGGGGCATCCGAAATCCGAGACATTAAGGCAAAATCTTGACGACATCGAACGATTTTTCTTATTTAGTTGCTCTATCTCAGCTGCAGTAAACAGTTATTTTTTCGCCCAGAATCAGACCAGGGCGTAGTTAGCGTAGGTCGTTTGCGCTGGGCTAACAATGCTGCAGAATAGCGTATCTCCGTGAACAGATCATTGACGTCAGCATGTGAGTTGAAGACGCTTCCTATTGCCAGCGACAGGCATTCCGGAAGTTTTGCAGATACGAATTAAGTCCGGTCGCAAATGTCCCCACCTAAATTTTAGAGCATTGAATGTATGATCCTGAAAGGACATAATGTTTAAGACTTGGCAAGAAGAGGCGTCAATGGCCTTCCCGTCCTCCTGTGCTAATGAAATGTTGCACTTGACCGAGGGTATCCAAACGGTACGTTTAAGTGACTGCTGCAATGGCGTCATCTAGATACTGTCATTCGAGAAGTAATAGGGAGCCGATCGGGCGTAGCAGTGCTTCGACGGGTGGAAGCGAGACATAGTTCGCCCTTATTCGCATCCAGTCTCTTGAATTCGCTTGATCGGACCAGTATAGCGTTGGTAGATGCCCTAACTTGTGGTTATTGTTACAGACGAATCTAGCTGCTGCAGTGTGGCTTGGGATGGCAACCTATTGCCGGGGAGAGGGGGAAGAGGGTCATCCCTGCAAATGGTTGTCACTTACCACATGCGCGATGCGGTATATTTTCTTGAATAGGAGCGACGTCGAGGCTAACGAGGTTGTGCACTCTTCATCTGACCGGTTTAGGCTCGGAGAGGGAGCGAAAGCGGCTGCGGATTGACGGCCTGTTCCCGCTGGGACCTTCCATAAACGTTGCCCCTGACTGTGAATAGTACATTGCCCGCAGCGATAGTTGAAAGTGGGTGGGAGCGGGTGATTCTTCGGTATCTGCATCCTCCCGTTCAGACTCCTGACTTTGACTCCTGATCCGGTCTCTTGACCGGTCGGGCCGGCTCGACTTTTCTCACGGTGTCAGTGTGTATCGCCTCGCTGGGCGCCTGAAGAGACCTGTGGCTGGTTCTATGGCCCTCTTCCATTGGATTTTGGGGCACAACACCGTAGCCACTGCTTTGCTCTTCTTGGGTTGCACCCTCGCCTCCCTTCAATTCTTCTAGCTGTTGTTGTATTTGTGATTGGAGTGACAGGACGTCTGACAAGCTCTGACAACCCTCTGTCGAGAGAGTTGACACGGACACAGTGCTTGGGGATTGAGAGTAAATCTGGGACGTAAAAGTAGCCCCTGAGTAGTTAAGATTCACTGTCACGTGTCGAATTCGGCCCCCGTATCTACATGGACCGAACTAGTCTTCTACATTGGCTCCCCTAAGTCCTTGGTACTGAGAGGAGTGGCACCTAGGATCCTTCTCTTGTCACATCTCCGTTCGATTTTGGCACCTTTTCAATTGATGGTTTTCTGTACCTTCGATAAACGGCAATAATCCGAACAGGTTCAAGTGCCTTCACAAAGGGGCAAGCCAATGGCCCTTTTACGCCTGATACAAAGCGAATACGGGTTGAGAGTACAAAAGAGAAGTGTGGGCAAAAGACCGTAGACTGGCCTCTGTCATGTTTGAAAACCAAGCAGGAAAAGAGATCATACAATCACTGTAAGTGTTACCAGCAAATATACAATTAATCCAATAATAACGCTTATTACAAAGACTCCAGCTTTTTTGAAACGAATAAGTGTAACCTAAAATGGTCCCAAAACGGCAAAACAGTGTTTTACATGGCCCAGAAACGCCAGACAAGTCTCTGATCGCTCAGGCGTGATACAGTAACGTCTCAGATGCGATCCATAGAGCCACAGTCGTACTACCAAGTGCTCAAGCTTACGCAAAACTGTGTAGATGCGGGTGGCGCAGTTAGCTCAGAAAATTTAAAGTTAAAACATAGCAAATATGACCTTAAATGACTTAAAACGACTCCTAGACAATATGTGTAATTCAATCACTTCAAATTTCTTCGAACTGCTGCTTCTTGTGGAGAAGACATGCACACTTTCCGAGACTATCGCATGCCAATGCTACGTGTGAACTCACCATTACCAGAAAGAAGAAGTTAAAAACGCCAGAAATTCCATTTCTACCGAACCAATTTTAATCAAATTTTAGCCAGACAAGTAAGGTAAGTCCTCTGTTTAAAATAAGATGTAGCAGTAGAAGGTATCACACCTTTCAACTATTCTCTCCAAGAAATTAGAGGATCTCACAGAACGGCGTGTCTTTGCTTAGCAAATGCCGTATAGCAGCAGTGACGTAATACAATGATACAGTATTTCCTCATTTCTAATTGGTTAATGAGGCACTGGCGGGATGGGACTGTTCTAACTCCTACAACAAGTATTTTCTATTGCCTGAAAGGAATAAACCGGAAGGCAAACGCGTCTGAAAGTGGAGATAAGCGAATTCGAAGCTTTCGTGATGTATAAAACAACAGTGCACTAAGGATACAAAATCTTGTTAAAACACGCGTGTCTCAAAGAATTAGGGATTGAGATCAAACGCATGAGGTTTGGTGTTTTTAACATGAGTTGCTGTGTGATTTCAATCTTAGACAGTTGTCCAGTGGATAGTTTGACTGGTGGACACTTTGCCGCTGGTCACCAATTTTAGCTCTTGGCTAAAATTCCCACTAACGCAGTGCTCTTGGGGTATAATCAGTATCGTTACTGCTAATCAAGTATTGTTTTACAGAGACGCCTTTTGGCACACTGCCAATGATAGAAGCAGATGGGGAACGAATCTGTGGCAGCGGTGCCGTCGCCCGGCTTATTGCTAGAATTGGCGGTTTGTATTCTCGCACACCTTAAATTGCACTACCTTATATGGTTTGTCTCTAGTTTATGAGTTTATGTTATTTAACAGAGCCTTTCTGAAATTTGTTAATAGTCGTTATTGCTAAAAAAGGACATTTTCCTTTAAAAAATGGACCTTTGCAGGTAGCTGTCTGAGGGAAGCTTGCGAAGGTTACCTGTGGTAAAATCCATTTAATACGTGTGTTTACTATTCTTAGATGTGCAGGAAAAGTGTTTGTATGAGTTTATTTAATCGAACTCAAGAGTGGGGGGGGGGGGGGGTGGGGGCATTTCCAGTCTTTATAGCAACTGCGACGGCGTGCACCCAACGAAATCACAACATTTAAATGTGTTTTTAGGTCTATTCACACTGTATTTTAAGCGTGACATAACAGAATCTTTACTCAGGGTACGCGTGAAATGTGCAAGGTTGTCCTACCATTTCAAATTTTGTATTCCCAGTTGTCCTGCGGCCCAGTTGTCCTACGACTTTGCATTCCCAGTTGTCCTGCCGTCGAATTCAGTAAGGGTCGCCGTCTAAGTAGGGCGCTATTACCTACAATAGTCAATACAGCCATGGCAGTACTACCTACAGTCTCTATTACCTACAGCAGGTAATACAGCCATTGCTGGGTTGATATTCCCAACCGCTGTTCGATTACTGATGCACTTCAAGTCGTTGTAAATGTGCAGTTTGTTCCCTTTTCGAACTTGGCTGATAACAAAAGCCATCTAGCGTTTAGATGTGTGATAATCCATGTAAAAAATTCGGTTTGTGTTCTGGAGTTGTTCTCCACAGCAAAAATGACACAAGATAACATATACCATCCACCACGGGTGCACGAAACTGTAAACAAACAGGAATTTCAATTACTCACTATGAGATCATAATCGCAATTACATCTTAGCAACGATTGGAATGCAATAAGGACTCCCAAACGAATTTTGTGAACGAGGTATAACTTCAGTGTTCAATTGCAATTAGATCAATTGCCTTACAATCACAATAACAGAGGCCAATAAAACATCTGAAATTGTTGACTAAAGAAAATCTGTGTTGAACTTCAGAAACCTTTAATTTGAAGTTTTAAGTTTTAACGAGAACATGCAAAATCCCAGCCCAGTTGGGAATGCCAGGACAACTAGGCTGTTCGATAACTGGCAATACAAAACTTGAAATCGTGGGACAACTGGACCTCATGTCACGTGGGATATGTTGTTTTGTATTGATCTGTTGTCAGTCGCTCCCATCAGAGATGGGCATCGAAAAAATGATCATCTTTTTAGTTTTGGTCCTGATTGTTGCCTTACTTCGGAGGTCCCGCTACGCATGGTATTAAATATAAAATAAAAATTTGTTTTAATTAGTTCACGTGTATTTGAATGAATGAATAAAGTGTGTGAAGTCTGGTGTTACAGAATTGGATGGAGCAAATTATCTGGAGCAATGCCAAGTAGAAGCGATTGCAGACTTGTGTGTTGACATACGGGAAATCTTTGTTGGAGTCCCGCAAGCAAAGCCCGAAGTAAAAGTGCGTGCAGATATTTCCCTTCTCAAACAGCTATTGCCTTTTACATACTTTCAGGGGGAACAGGACAATTCCCCAGACAATACCCCCCGAACAATTCCCCCCGTAGGACAATTCTCCCCGAGGACTATTCCCCCTCATTCATTTTTTTTCTTATTTTTTCTTTTCTTTGTATTTCTCTCTCTCTCTCTCTCTCTCTCTCTCTCTCTCTCTCTCTCTCTCTTTTCTTTTTTTTTATTAACAAATTATTGCCCTTTTATCTTCTAACTGGAGATGGTAATTGTCCTTTCATTTCAACATTGTCGCAATTGCAATTGCTTTACATGCCTTATCCAAACCAATGAACTTTAAGTTGGCCACCTCAGTGCCAGCAAAAACGGTTTTTTACATGTTACATCGGTCGGACCCGCCGTAATGTTCGCGGTGCGTCTGGTCAAATTATGGGAGGCCGCTTGCCCGAGCCACCACGTCGCTGGTACGCCGACTCTGCGCAGCGCATTCGTCAAACATTTCGTGACTTCGAAAACCGACATACTGTTGACCTTTGCATGAAATTGCCCACAACATCAGATTTTAAATGGCAAAAAAAACTTTCGTTCCAGATAGAAAAATTTTGCATTTTTAATTTTAAGGTATCTTAAAAATAAAGACTTTGGCATTCAAAGTAAAATATAAAATAAAAATTAAGTGGGGGGGGGGGGGGTAGTCCTCGGGGGGAATTGTCCAGACCCCTTTCAGGAGTGTTTGGAAGTCAGATTGTTAAAGAGATTGTTAAGTCGCCATTTAAATAAAACTAATTTTACATAAATTAACATCAGAAATTACCATAAAGATAGAAGAATCTTTCGAAATAATCGGATATACTTACATACTGGCGAACATTCGCTGCTCTAGTTTTACTTCTCGCCCTATTTTTAGAAAAAAATATTAGAAGTACATAGTAACCAAAAATCTTAAAAATGGTTTGACCGTGCTAACTATCAAACAACCTGAAAATTGTTGATGGCAACGCTTGTTTCGTATCACATTTTATTTCAAGTTATTTAAATAGGTCCAACTTTTAACAAACGGGTTACTCAAAAAGATAACATTTCTGGTTGGGAATTGATTTGCTTATATTAAGAAGACCAAGAGTGGGAACTCGCATTATGTTTGGTTTTGTTTTTTTTATTTAAATTTACCTGCCAAAGACTTCAGATGAGACTTAAGACTAAGGCGGGTTTTCTTTTGTTTCACATGAGACTTGTTTATATCTGGGTTAGTTTCGACTTCGTCTGTCAAAGAAAGAGCAAGATAATTAAAAGAGACGCATGGTCAAGTAAAGGCATATAGGAATATTATAGATAGATAAGGAGAGCCGAAGATAAGGAGAGCCGAAGAACCAACAGGCAGACACACTCTGCTTCTTCCACCCACATTAATCTGCTTGCCACTGGCAGCATTCATTACAGACAATTTTTACAAGAGAAAGGAAGAGATCAAGTTATTTTAGAAAAAGCCATGCTGCCAACGACCCTGTCCTCCCCTCTCAATCGGCTAAGTGGCAAGCATGAAATTCAAAGAAGTTTGAAGTATTAATTACATACCTCTTCCTACACTTGCCAGAACCGTGAAAAATAGTAGCCCGAAGCATTTATTACCCATTTTTTAAATTAATGTCATACACTTGCCTGTCACTTGAACGTCAAATGTCGGGTTTTCTGTGCATATATAAATGTACTCAGTTGGACTAGATTACTTTGGAAATCTCTGCCCTATTTCTCTCGTTTCCCAGTTCACCTCGCCTAACACTGACTTTCCTTATTACTCTGCGATAGCTTTAATCACAGAAATAGTAATAAGGGGTATTCCTACATCTCATATGACGACAATTCATCCGGCGACATTTCATCGGAAGTTTTTCCCATCCGAAAACAAGTGGTAAAGCTACATTACACAGGAAAGTATTATGAAGAAAAAATTAGATACTCCAAAAATAAAGAACTCAATGTTTTTATTGTATGCGTTCTTCCGAAATCGCAACATAATGTCTTTTGAAATATATTTTTAGGAAGAGAAATTAAAAGAGGCGATGGAAAAAGCAACACCGATGTTGAAGAATCTCGAGAAACTACTTGCTAACAAAGAATTCTTTGTGGGAGAGAAGGTATGAAATTAAGTAATAACGCTCTACTCACATAAATTCTGCAATTTTCTATTTGAAGCATTTTATAGAAATCTGAAGTCGTGACTTTTGAAGTCTTTATTTAGATAGGTGGCAAGCAAGTTATTGCTCTATGTCCTCTAGAAATGTATTACCAGTACAGTGGAATCTCGGGGATCGGAACAGATAGCCCCACCCCATTGAAAGGACTACTTTTCTAACCGAGAAACAGTTTCATTTATAAAAGAATCTCATAAATAGGGTCAGAGAAAGGACCGGCTTGGCTGTAGTCCCATGGGTGGTCCTATTTCCGATGTTCTGCTGTGCATATTGGCTGAGATAGAGATTGAATCACTCTAAGTAAAGAGTGTAAACAAAATACACTGTCTTTGGTAAAAGTTGCACAAGGAACTCAATATGCGTTCGTATTTCTACAGTTATCATATGCGGATATCCAGTTTTATGCTACCATGGAGTTGGTAGTGTTCACACTCCAGATGACCGACTACCTGAAGCCATACCCATGTCTGGATGCTCTTTACAAGCGTGTTGCGACTTGCCCAAATATAGCAGCATATCTCAAAACAAGACCTGAGACACCGTTCTAGTTGCCACCAGAACAATGGACATATCAAAGTGAATGAATTACAATCAACACTCATCTTACTTTAAAGCACATGTTTATTTCACTTTTAAATGTGCCATATAGCAGCAGAACTACATTCGTGTTAACTCTATTTTGTTTTATTGCCGTAACTTTTATTTGCTGAATTTTCTTTATTTCTCTTTATAAAATACTACCCACAATAAATTGAAATAAAAATTTTAACAAAAATGTTGGGTGTCATTCTTCTCAAATGACGATGTCACACCTTCTTTATTATTAGATAGAGATAACACAGATAAATTAAAGTAGACAAATTCCAAAAAATAGGAAAAAAATTAAGAAAGATGGCAGGCCTGCCGCGTCAACGTTTTTAATGACTGGGATGAGGAACAATACCAATTTGTCTTCTTGACTTGAAGATTCAATTCTGTGACATGAAACAATTAATAAAGTAAATTGAAACGTTGGTTGTTCAATACTGCCAACTGGTAAATGGTCATCTGGCCTCCGGTCAACTACCCCCAGTCAACTGCCCCCCCCCCTCCTTTGGCAACCCGGTCGACTGCCGGCCCCTGTAATTTGACGGGGTGGTCATCTGCCACCCCCTCTTCTTTTTTTTAGTGGAAAAAATCTTTAAAAAATTAGGCAATTGTGATGTCCCCGTCTCTGAAACAATTGATCTGCATTGATCTTCATTGATCTTTAACTCTGGTTAAAATAACGAGATGTGAAAAACTATTGATCTATTCATCGTCTCTAAACAAAAAGAGATCTAAGAGCCGATTGATCTGTTCTATGTCGCTGGTTAAAATAGATATAAAGAACGAATGATCTGTTCATTGTCGCTCAGTAACAGGGATGTAAGAAACAATTGATCTATTCACCAATATTGATCTTAGGAGAGACTGATCCCTAAACTAATTGCAATTCTAATTGCAATTGGTTTCCTATTGGTGAATTGCAATTTACCGAGGTGCAATACATTCAATAAAATTTGCAATCAGTTGCAATCCATAGTTGCATGTTGCATTGAATTGCAATTGCAATAGGGTATAAAATGGGCCACAAATAAAATAAAATATAATTTTATTTATTGTGTCTTTGTAAGCCAAGAACACAAGAAAAAATAGTATATGGAGGGGGGGGGGGAATGACCACTCCTCCACTTTGAAGGTAGGGGGCAGTCGACCGTGTTGCAAGAAAAGGGGGGGGGGGGTCAGATGACAGGGGGCAGTTGACCGGGGGCAGATGACCGGAATTCCTGCCAACTGTGAGTGACAGAGTTTACACCCCCACCCCCCACCCACACCTCCGTGATTATTTACGTTTTCCCGGTAAACTTGTTTGGCATCCCCCCTCTACACCCTCTGTATCAAAGCAATGCTCTTAGCAGTAGCACTAAATAAACCAATGGTTAAATTTCTTTCATTACGTCACTCAGTCAAGCAGATTCGGGGCCCTTTTCACCACATACTTTTGTCTGTGATACACATTTGATACATCGATTGTTGTCAGTTCTGTATTAATAAGTACAAAATGTCATGGAACAAATGAGCTGGAGTCGAGCTGACTTAATTTCCGATTTTTTCGTAAGAATACTTATTTCAACATTAATCTCCTCCCGGGGATAATACAGTAAAGGAAATTTTCATTTTCAATATTAATTTTATTATAATCTTAGTTAACATTAGTTCAAATTTGTAGTTTTTACGAAATGATAAATATGGTTAATTGCTTCCTGGCACTTAAAGGCGTTCCTTTGGTTGGTTGGCTAACACCCGAACCAGTCCCACATCGCTGCTGCATCTGAACTTGATAAAACATGCTCCTCTTGCATGCAATTGCTCTGAGTTTAGAGTGTAACAGGATATTTAATCCCTACCAGATATCTTTGCCAGGACAAGATATTCCAGGATATCTTGCCATGCTCCCTCTAGGATAACTTGACCCCCTTATGAAAGCCAACTTTTGCTGGGTTATCTTGGCCCGCTGTCGATACAAAAATAAAAGGAATGTATATTTTGTATATTTTATTGCTCAACACACTGAAACTTGTACTGCAAATGCAACCAAATCATTTTTTCATGTGAAGAATTGATTTTTGATATCTGCAATTATATTTTTGAAAAAAAATCAATTCTTGATAGCAAAATTGAAATATTTGATAGCAAAATCTCAATTTGAGCTCAATAATTTATTTTCCTTTATTGATATCAAGAATTTATTTCAAATATAATTATTTCAGGATGAGACTTTTTAAATTTCAATTTTGAAATATGCAATGATTTTTGATGATTTTTTTACTGTACAGAAAAGAAGCAATTCTTGTTTTTTATTATTGATATCAATAATTCAAGGTTTCATCTCCCAAATTTAATTGACCATTGGTTAAATTTTATATAAATGTGTGTCCTTAGGGTTTTTTAAGTTTGTAAAATTGATGTTTTGATCTCAAAAATAAATTTTTGCCATCTTAAATTCAATTATTGATGCACAATATAAATTGGTGAGATCTACGCTGAATTATTGATATCTTTAATTATATTTTAATACAAAAAAAAGCATAAATGTTAAATAAGCTATAATGTATGCAATGTTGCCAATGGTCAGATTATGCTAGTTGATCTGAAGGAACATATGTTGACCTCATTCGTCGCACTCTCAGGGCCACAGGTAAATACCGCTCCAGGCAAAATACTACTGTTTTCTTTGTACGCAAAATGACAGTTATGTAATAAATTTCACAACCGTACTCCGGGAATAATACACAAAGGAGCATTTGAGACTTTACACTTTCATAGTACTTTAAAATTTATTCTTCTCTTGGTTATCATAAATCAATTATTACAATTTTTATTATTTTTTCTATCCTTATTTTAACACTACTGCAAATGTAGCAATCATAATGGTGTACATGGTTAATATTATATATATATATATATATAATTAAATTTTCACATTGAAAAGAAATAGCATAAATATTAAAAAAGACATTTTTCGCTCTTGGGTATAACATACACATTCTTTTTATGCTTACGTTAAAAAATAACGACTTTCAGATTCTTCTTCGCTGTTTTCTTCTTTCCCACCAACTGCTGCATCAGTGAAATTCGTTGTGTAAAATGTTCTTGTGGCCACGACACAGTTCTAATGATATGTGTCGCTTACAGAATTCCGCTCTCAGCCAGAAAGTTGATTGGTTCGGATACAGCTTTGGATGCCGTTTGTCATAGTTGGACAGTCATTCTTTGCGTTTCATTTGTGAAAAATTTAAGTCTGGAAAATCACACTGTCGTTCGTCAAAGGCGATACTTTGAACTTGTTTTCATTCGTTGGAATTCCCACTGATACAAAATGGCTGACATCTAGAAATTCTTTATTGTTTTCTTCTGTGTGTATATAGTACGCGGTTATATCAATGCTAAAATACAGATCCCATATTAGAGTAGTGCCGTAGGACCAACATAAGAAGTCTGGATGGCGCGTCATACCTAATAACCAAATTGTAACGTTACCGTAAAATGATTTTAACATTCAAAAGCACTTTCTATTCAAATTCTAGTTAAAACTATTTAAGGTGTGACGAAACTTACATTAAAAAATATTTAAACTTTACCGCAAATTAGAACTGAGGTTATATAATAACAATCGGTGCAATTTAAATTCACGTTAATAGATTTACCTCACGAGATTGCCTATTTTGCTCAGCTACCTGGTATAACTGAGAATGCATTTCCCACGAGAGACAAAACGCCCATCACGTTGACATTGATCTTCATATGGATGTGCCTCTGCATAGTCAGAAATGACGTCACGCATCCTGATACTTTCGCCCCTCACTGTTACGTAACCAGAGAATTTGGTAATAACTTCCACGTCATACACCATGCTAACTTCCTCGAAGCAAACTGTTTTGCCACTCTCTGGTACTATGGAGCTCTGCTCAGTCTTGAATTTCAGCTCCATCTTTCCGAGGAGAGGGAATTCAACTTCGGATGGTAAACTGGTAAAGATTTCCCCTGCTTCGCTAGTAAATTCTTCTGGCAATGTTACCTCACATGCTCTAATATCTTCATTGGCGAAGAAAAAACTTTTGTCCATGTTTATTGTTATTTTGGCCTTTTGTACAATGATGGCGTGATCGCCGCTCACTTTCTCCTTAACTGTTTTCTCTGTTGTTACCACAGAAGATTGGTCTATCTCAGGGGAAACTTCATATTCCAAATCAGTTGTGTCTATGTCAACGTTCTGTTGTTTTGAGCCCTTGTTTTTTTCCGGTAATAGCTTTTGAGAAGTTTTACTAAATTCGTGTGCCCCTCCATCTTTTGGATAATAAGACTGATGTTGCGAAAGATTTTTTCACTTTTCTCAAATAAACTTCTTTAATTTGGAAACTTGTCCTTAAACAACAAACAAGGATTTCGTAGCAATGAAGGAAAATTTACTCTTTATATACGTATTATAAACGTAACCGTCCCCTCAAAAACCCTGGATTCGGTCTCGATTTCGCAATGAATGGAAAAAGGTGCCGGTACTTTGAGCACGGCATCAATGAGATTTGGGCCAATGTTCAGGGCTATGTACAGTTAGACCTCCAGACGAAAACCTAACAATCCTTTCAAAAATTTTGCCGATTGTTGATTTAGAGTTTACTGGAATCGTTCAATATATATCTATACCGAAAGCGCCCCTTCAAAATTCCTGGATTTTTCTCGATTTGGCAATAACAGGAAACTACGTACATGGATCTTAAGGATGAGGTCATGAGAATTCTGCCCAGTCAACTAAAAAGCACAACCATCCCTTCAAAATTCCCAGACTGTGTTGATTCAGCAATCGAATGATCTGGAGCTCAAGTGAAGTCAGCAGAACTGATTGACCTGGAGCTTTAAAATCCCGTCATTGACTGGAACATTGCTCCATATCGAAGCAAACGGTTAGATTTCGGTGTTTTACCTTTGACAGCGTATTATTCAGCACTTATTTACTAAAAAAAGACAATTCTTTTATTACCGTTTCGAATGAAAAGAATCGCCATTTATTTGACAACAAGGAGCATAACATTCAGCAAGTTTTTCTCAAATTTTAACCCCCCTCGAACAAGGCAGACTTTGAGAACAGATAGCTGTTTAAAAACGAGCAAGTGCAGCTAGTTAAATAAATATCTGTTAAATAATTAGATGGCAGTGGACACAAGCTCATGTCACTCACAGGTGTACCAAACAAGCACAAGATGCTGGTGTACTGCAAGATGCTGCAATTTTAACAGGAACTGGCGATTTCTGTTATATGACATTTTAGAGATCGGTCATGTAGTTTCTTTTCTTTTTCATTTTCTTTTGTGTGTGTGTGTGTGCGTGTGTGTGTGTGTGTGAGAGAGATAGATAGATAGATAGAGCGAGAGAGAGAGAGAGAGAGAGAGAGAGAGAGAGAGAGAGAGAGAGAGAGAGAGAGAGAGAGAGAGAGAGAGAGAGAGAGAGAGAGAGAGAAATCATCACCACCAACAACTACGGAAACTCTAATCAAAATTAAAATTAAAAACTAGACCGCATCTCGTTAATCAGCGGAATGACCCACACGAAGAAGAACTTGATGTAATTGACCAAAAATGTTTCGAAATTTTATCTTGAAGCAGTGCCGTATGCACAGTCATGTCTGAACATGGGATCAAAATAACCAAAATTCGGACGGAAGCAGAACTAAAACTTAAAACTTGTCACAATCCTGCCGACGTCGTTACCCCATAGGAATTCGTTCGTGAGGTATAAACAGCTGTATCACTAGCTGTTTTTGAGATACAAAAGTGACTTGTCCTGAGATCTTGAAACTTAAGGTTACGCAATTACCCCAGCTACTGGGCTGGAAAAATGACAAAAAATCCCGCAATTTTTCGTGAAAAAGGTACATAATAAAGCACTTGCTGATACTTCTTAACCAAACTTGTTTCTATGATCTTTCGGAATTGAGCATTTTTCGACGCGATGTTTCTTTTTCTATTTACACTTTCGTGACCAAGTAAAACTATTGCAAATGGCATTCAAATTTTAATGTGTATTTTTTTCTCGGATAAGTGGTCGTTGGTTTATTTTGGAAATTTGTGAGGGGGCGGGGGGGGGTGGGGGCGGGGGTATATATATAGAAGTGGCAGAGCAATAGGGAAACAAGAGAACAAATCCAGACAATGATAACCTGAAGAAAAGGATTTATAAATGAAAAATATATGTAACTGGGCAGCCTGTTTTGAGTACACTCAGGAATCTGGTTTCGTAAATCGCCTATGGTTTTCCTTCATAAGTATGACCACGGATTACACTCAGATCCGGAAAATTGCTGAGGGTTATAACTTCTTTTGCAATGTATTTGGGGTGCATCATCTTTATATAAAACCCGATTTATTCACATCGAGTATCGATATTTTGGGTTACACATTAAGAAAAAACTTTCAGATTTGTTGAGGAGCAACCCGACTCTTTTATTACTTTTTTTTAACATAGTGTTAATTGTTTATTGGCGTTCTCTCTTTTTAAAAGCCTTACAGTAGATGTCGTTAAAAGCTGAGTTGATCGTGCTGAGTTTATAGGTTCAGTACAATGTGCGTACTCACAACACAAAACATTACATTAAACTACTATTATTTTACATTCATCCAGTTTCAGCAAACATAGGTATGGGAACATTTTAACATTTCTATACTAAAGAGCAATTATTCTCAAACAAAAATGACAAATTAAGCAGCAACGATATTTAAAAATCTTATGACTGTTCAAATGAAGTGCTAAAAATACAGACAACTTTTACATGTTATTACAATGCCAAATTTACATCAGTGAAAATGTAAAATGAATACTTTTATGCTGTTGTTTTTTTTATCACAAATATACACATACTATTAAAAGGAATAAGTAATAATCTCGTTTTTTCCTTCCATTGAATGAAATTTTGTTAAACACTCCTCCCATATATGTCCATGACTTTTCAAAACGACCCCTAAATACGAAGTACCAAGTTAAAAAAATACCCCCTTACTAAGCCAAAGGCTGACATGCTTGCAAATTTCATCCTAAAATATAGAGTGTCAAATTGAATAAAACACCCTATCTGTCACCAAATGGTATATTTATGAATAGAAAGAGGCTCATGTAGATTCCTGTGGAAAACACGGAGTACTAGATGAAAATTACCCCTTTTAAAAACCAATTCGCATTTAAAATTACCCCCCTCCCTTTTTTAGGACATGCATTGTGAAACATACGCAATCAGGCGCCCCCTCTTCCCCTCTTCCTCTTCCCTTCCCCGCCTCCGAGAAACAGTAGACATCTTCGGTAAACTATAATTGAAAACCAGTTTTATGTCGAATTGAAAAGGTTTTGCAAATTCAGCCACAGTGATGTTGCAATTTTTGACATTTTATCCCACTCTTTTTTCTACAGTTTAAACATGTCCATAAACAATTCAGGGAGATCAGTGCAACATGAAATGTCTCTTGATTTCTGTGTAACACTGCTGTTTTCAAGACTCTCCACCTGAAAAAGACAGTGATATGAATAAGTACAGAACAGGAAAATTGAATAAGAAAAATACAGTACTGGCAGTAGGTCATCTATGATTTGGTCAGTACAGTCCATGTTAGAAAACAAATGAATAGAAATATGAGGAAAGGTGGGGGCACAAATTAACTGCTTTACCAAAAAAGGAGGAAAATTCTGAGTATCAAATCAATCAAACGTTATATAACCAACTAACCCGAACTTAGCTGTTTTTAACTACTGCCTCCAGGTAAACTTTTCCAATTTCTAAGTCAGTGATACCGCGGTTAATACGTGGCAGCTGATAGGGCTTACAAGTACTTTAGGAATACGTTTGGTGTTAATTGTGCCTAAAAATGCTAAAGCTTGAAAATGCTGAACATTAACTACTAAAATGCCATTATTTAAAAGAACAAAAAAAAAAAAAAAAAAAAAAAAAAAAAATTTCCGACGAAGTTCGAAATGAATCATTTCTAAGAATGACTATAGACAGATCGAGGTAATAAATTATTTTTAGAGTTCATGCAGTGATTTTTGCAATTAGTAATGGTTAATTGACCGCTTGAATTCACATAAAGTTTTCAATTGAATTGATATTAAATCTACCTGTTTCAACGTGTACACATCAATGAGAAACGCCCAGATATTTGCGCGTGCTAATCTTGCAGGTTCCTATGGAAATAAAGTCTCCCTCGGACGTACATTGCTTGCAGGTGCTGGAATGCTTCTTAATCGCTTCTTTCACATCCACTGGATATCTTCCTCCGAATGTCGCGGTCCCTCTGAAGCTGGTCAGAACTCTGATCTTCGCCGAATAGTGTTTCTCTTCATACTTCAGTGTGACTTTGGTTCCTGACTGAGAATCCAGATGACTGGGCAGGGGGCACTCGTTCTTCATGCTCACCGTGTGTTCGCCAACGTGGGGAAATGCGATCTTCTCAGGGACACCAGCGATATCTTTCCGGATATCAGTCGGAAGCTCTAGCATAGCTGATGTCGTATAGGCCTCCTTTTCAATAAGAAAGCTGTGGTTCATATCAAATGTTATCTTCATTAACTCATTGGCACTGATATTTTTTCCGCTCGTTTTCACCTGGTCAGTAATTATTTTGACCTGGTCGACTTTCAGATCAGAGAGCTGGGATCCAGTGTGAACCCATTTTACTGCACGGAAGTCTTGGTCCAAACCGATCTGCGCTCCCATGCTTTCATACGGGTTCCTGAGGGCATTTCTCAAAATTGTTCCGATATTTTGGTGAGCAGACATCTTGGAGAGCTTTTTTCGTGTTTCAGTCTTTATTCTTTTCAGTCCTTATGCTTTCAGGCTCGGCGTAATTGGCTCAAAGTGAACTGATTTAACTAAGAGATACTGACCTTTATATAGAGAAGGATGAAGATTCAAGGTGAATTCCCCACAGTTGATACCCCACCCCCAAAATGCGTTGCTCATCAGAAAGTTCCCCCAGGAATGTTACTGGAGACCACATGAATCCTGGTTATATGGATTTATAGGAGAGTACAGATATATTTCGAGTCTTTTACTGGGGATTTTACTGCTTGATTCCCTTTTCCATGAACACCATGACGCAAGTCATCATGATGTCAGTGTAATCAATACATATTTGTCAATGTCATAAAATAAAATATAATGTATGATAAAACAACTCTTCTGTCTTTAGGAGACTTTTGATTTTCTATCTCATTTATAACGTCTCAGCATTGTAAAGGTCCTTAGTGTTTCGTTGGTTTAAAAACAATTACTTATGAAAATTTACCATTGATTAATACAGTTCAATAACACTCTAGGTGCTCAAATACAGTTGTGAAATTATAAGTGTAAATTGGTAAATATAGGACAAAATTGGTAAGAAATGTGGCAAGGATTAGCAGACAGGCAGACAGAGTGATAAACAAGCAAAAGCACTCCGTGGTCAGTGACAGTTTGGAGTGGGGTGGGGGTGGGTCTTTTGCAAGAAAT